>JAXCGZ010009844.1:12500-67500 GCA_037179515.1 Halocaridina rubra
GTTATACACAAATGCTGATGGATTAGCTGGTAAGGCAGTAGAATTAAAAGATAGGATTCACAACAGTAAGGCAGATATAGTAGCAATTACAGAGACTAAGTTGAGTGAGGACATAAACAGTGTCACAGTTTTTCCTAAGGGCTTCAGAATACTAAGGGTCGAAAGATCTGAGAGGACTGGTGGAGGGATAGCACTGCTCATAAGTGAGAGGATTCAAGTTGAAGAGATAAACTTGGCTATAGAAAGTGAGTTCAGGGAATTTCTTGTTGCTCGCATAAATACTGGGTCAGAGAGCATTATAATAACTGTTGTATACAACCCACCAAGGAACCAAAATAGGCTTGAAATTTATGAGGAAAGTCATATAGGTACGATTGAAGTCATAAACTCAGTTGTTAACATGGCGCGGGAGAAAAAATGTAGGATTTTGATTATGGGAGACTTTAATCATAAAGAGATAGATTGGATAAATCTTGACCCACACAGTGGTGAGGACTCCTTTGGGGCAAGATTCCTAGATTGCGTACAAGGGAATTTCCTACACCAACATGTAATGGAACCAACAAGAGCCAGGGGTGGGGATGAGCCATCACTACTTGATCTGGTGTTCACAGATAATGTGTTGGATATTGAAAATATTGAGTATGAACCACCAATTGGAAAGAGTGACCACTGTGTGTTGTTGATGGAGTATATCATTGAAGACATTCTTCCTGAGAGTAGAGGCACTGAGGACATGAGGAGGAACTATCAGAAAGGAGATTACATCAAAATGAATGAGCTTTTTGCAGTTATTGACTGGAGAACCTTATTTTACAACAAATCTGTACAAGAAATGTATGACATCTTTTGTGAGAAATATGGGAAGATTGTAGATTGCTGCATACCTGTCACCAAAGTAGGTGTAATTCATGCCAGAGAGAAATGGTTCGATAATGGGTGTAAAAGAGCTAAGGAGTGGAGAGACAAATGCTGGAAAAGGTATAGGAGGAGAAAAAACATAAATGCCTGGCAAACCTACAAAAGAGCAAGAAATGACTACCTAAGTAAAAGGAGAGAGGCAGAGAAAGATTATGAGAGGGACATCACCAGGAAGGCGAAAGAAAATCCCAAGCTTTTCCACAGCTTTATCAGAGGAAAACTGAAGGTAAAAGAACAGGTTTTAAGGCTAAAGAGAGCGGATGGAAGCATCACTGAGACGGACGAAGAGATCTGCAAAGAATTGAACAAGGAGTTTCAGTCAGTATTTACAGTAGAAAATACCCCACCCCCTCAGATTGCAGTGATAGAAGCTCAAGGGCCGGTATTAGAGAACATCAACCTTACAGCCACAGAGGTATGCAAAGCGCTGATGGATTTAGATGTTCATAAAGCTACAGGTCCTGATGACATATCCCCTCATGTGCTTAAAAAATGCGCAAACTCAATATCAGTGGCACTAAGTATCATATTTAAGGAGTCATTGGAGTCGGGGGAGATTCCAAGATGCTGGAAACAAGCAAATGTGATACCTATCTTCAAAAAGGGAAGGAGGGATACGGCTCTGAACTATAGACCAGTTTCCTTGACCAGCATAGTTTGCAAAGTTATGGAGAAACTACTAAGGAAACATATCTCTCTTCACTTGGAATCCTTCAACTTTTTGTCAGTGAGGCAACATGGCTTCAGAGAAGGAAGATCAACAGTAACAAACTTATTAGAATTTTATGATGAGGTAAGCCAAATCTTACAGGAAAGAGAGGGCTGGGCAGATTGCATATTCCTAGACTTCCAGAAAGCGTTTGACACTGTTCCACATGGGAGACTTATTAGGAAGCTGCAATCAATGGCTAGAATAGGTGGAAATGTCTTGGAATGGATAAAAACTTACTTAGAAGGAAGGGAACAGAGGGTTAGAGTAAGACACTCAGTGTCTGAATGGAGAAGAGTTAGTAGTGGAGTTCCACAGGGTTCAGTTTTAGGGCCACTTTTGTTCCTTGTATATGTAAATGACCTACCAGAGTCTGTAAATTCATTCATGAATATGTTTGCAGATGATGCAAAGATTGTGAAGAAAGTAAAAAACGAGAACAATGGTAGAGAACTTCAGGAGGATCTAAATAATCTGCATGAGTGGTCAGAAAAGTGGCTAATGAAATTCAATACCTCAAAATGTAAGGTAATGAGAATGGGTACAAGTGCAAGAAGGCCCAAGCTTGACTACTCGGTGGCTGGAGTACAACTTCAGGAGACAGAAAATGAGAGAGATCTAGGAGTAAACATATTGGCAGATTTGTCTCCAGAAATACATATAAATGGCGTAGTAAGGGCAGCATATGCATTCTTATCAAATGTAAGGGTAGCCTTCAGGCACATGGACAAGGAAATGTTCAGAAATATTTATGTAACCTATGTGAGGCCAAAACTCGAATATGCAGCCCCCTTTTGGAATCCGCACTTGAAAAAGCACATAGCTAAGCTTGAAAAAGTTCAAAGACATGCCACAAAACTGGTGCCAGAAATACGCAATCTCGGTTATGATGAGAGGCTGAGGGAATTAGACTTGCCATCACTCGAAGCTAGAAGAGTAAGGGGGGATATGGTGACAGTCTTTAAATTCCTTCATGGTTATGATAGAGTGGATAGGGATCGATATTTCGATATGGCTGGCTCTAGAACTAGAGGTCATAGTTTGAAGCTTCGGAAGAAAACTTGTTTGCAGGATGTAAGGAAATACTTTTTCAGTGTAAGAGTAGTTGATAATTGGAATTCGCTAAGCGAGGAGGTAGTTAATGCTACCTCAATCCATAGTTTTAAGGACAGGTATGATAAGTATCACTAAGTCTAAAAATGGAACCGATCAGGAGACGGGAAGATACGAGCTTTGGGCTCTTTCCCGTAAACACAATTAGGTAATCACAATTAGGTAATCACACACTCACCCACCCACCCACCCACCCAAAACCCACCCATAGACATACATATATACGTATATATATATATATATATATATATATATATATATATATATATATATATATATATATATATATAGATAGATAGATAGATAGATAGATAGATAGATAGATATGTGTGTGTGTGCATGTGCATGGATGTGTATTTACCTAATTGGTGCTAGCTATTTACTCAATAATGCTTATTATTTTTGCCCTGAAGACAATATATATATATATATATATATATATATATATATATATATATATATATATATATATATATATATATATATATATATATGTATATATATATATATATATATATATATATATATATATATATATATATATATATATATATATATATATATTATTTTTCTTATTATTATTATTGTTATAATAATAATAATAATAATAATAATAAATAATAATAATAATAATAATAATAATAATAATAATCGCAATGAGTAAGAAGAGGGCATAGTACTCTGCGTGAGTGATCACCGTAGAAATGCAGCAGTCACAGCTCACGTTACGTAGTCTGAGTTTTATTTCTGGACGACATAAACTATAATTATTTTGACCTTGATCTGTTTTTGCTTCCTTTGGTTGTTTGTTCATTGCCTATACTGCATGGATACGGTTGTTTGTGTGGCATAGATATCGGTTTAATTGTACGTATGGATATTATTGTATGTGCGTTATCGTTATTGTTAATATTTGTGTGTACTGTTGCGTATGGACGGTATCGTTCTCGTATCGTTCTTGTATCAGAGTGCCATTGCTTTCTTGTATGGGTATTAGAAGCGTGTTTTACGTCACGGACTCCCTTTTCTACCAAGGGCTAGGACGGTTGCCTTTTTGCGAAAGACCTTTGTGTCTGAGTGTCATTGCTTTCTTGTATGGGTATTAGAAGCGTGTTTTACGTCACGGAGTCCCTTCTCTACCAAGGGCTAGGACGGTTGCTTTCTTGCGAAGGACTTGTTTTGTATCTGAGTGTCATTGCTTTCTTGTATGGGTATTAGAAGCGTGTTTTACGTCACGGATCCCTTTTCTACCAAGGGCTAGTACGGTTGCCTTCTTGCGAAGGACTTGTTTTGTGTCAGAGAGTCATTGCTTTCTTATATAGGTATTATTTTGTGTAATTTTGTTCATTTCTATGAGAGATATTGTTTATGCCTAAGGATATTATTGTTTTTGAGTATGGAATAATTTATCGCTTATGTGTATGGGAATTACCTTTTTAATTTCATTTGTATGCATAAAAGTGCTTACGTGTATAGAAGCTCCTACTTTTGTTCATCATTGATTGATTGATTGATTGATTCGGTTTTACGTCTCGAACTCCCTTTTCTACTAAGGGCTAGGACAGATGCCTTCTTGCGAAGGACTTGTTTTGGCATGTGTAATCGTTACCCTAAGTGTATGCCCTTACTAACCTCAGTCCGTAACGGGGCGCGAACCCTCGACCTGCCGACACAAAGTCGCGGAGCCCTGAAGTTCTCAATATTATACTTAAAACAAATTGGTAATCAATGATGTTCATCACTGATTATCAATTTGTTTTAAGTATAATTTTGAGAACTTCAGGGGTGTTATCAGTGCTCTTATCATCGCCCTGCACTATTGGATGATATTGTTCCATTCGTGTGTGTTGTAGTCTCGAATCCTGGTCACGAGCAATTTATGTGAATTATTAACCTAATTGCACCGTGACTCAAGCGGTAGTGTCCGCGACTCTGAGGCGTCAGGTCGAGGGTTCGCACCCCGTCACGGTCTGAGGTTAGCAAGGGTATACACTCAGGGTAATGATTACATCTACCAAAACAAGTCCTTCGCAAGAAGGCAACCGTCCTATTCCTTGGTAGAAAAGGGAGTCCGTGACGTAAAACAGGAACATTAACCTAATTGCACGCAATAACAGCAGCAATAAATTGCTAATAAGATGATTATGTCCTCTAATCTAGAACCATTGGTGAATACGGTCAAAGGACATGACCAAGGTATAGGGTCAAGGTGAGCTAGTTAGCGTTTTGTACTGTTGTACTGATGACGTAACGAAGCAATACCTCCCTTGAGCTGTTGCCTGCCGCCTCGGGCCTGAGGAAGTATGGAAGGGTGTAAACTGGACGCCATTCACTAAGCGTCGTAGGTATGAGAAATCTGCGTGTTTGTATCGGGAGGCACACGAACAGATTGCCTTAAAATGGGAGTCATATCACACACACACACCACCACACACACACACACACACACACCACACACACACACACACACACACACACACTCACACACCTCGCTAAGCGAGGAGGTAGTTAATGCTATCTCAATCCATAGTTTTAAGGACAGGTATGATAAGTATCACTAAGTCTAAAAATGGAACCGATCAGGAGACGGGAAGATACGAGCTTTGGGCTCTTTCCCGTAAACACAATTAGGTAATCACAATTAGGTAATCACACACACACACACACATAACCTAAAATAAGTTCGCAAAACTAGTTTGCTAAACTTTTTTGTTTTTGTTTAGCCAGCCTATTTGAGAAACGCTGCCACATTATAAAAGCTGTAGGCAACACAAAAAATTCGTCACACAATAAACACAAAGAGAGACACATAACCTAAAATAAGCTCTCAAAACTAGTTTGCTAAATTTTTTTTTTTTTTTTTTTTTTTAGCCAGCCTATATTTGTAAACGCTGCCACATTATAAAAGCTTTAGGCAAAACAAAAAAAAATTCGTCACACTTCAACACATTATATATCGTAAATTAAACGAGCGTTGATTATTCAACAGAAGCTATGGGTGGAAGAAGAAGAAATAGTTTGACCAACAAATTGATAATGTATATTTCCATATATCTTAAATGGAAACTATAACCTCCCGGTTAAAGAATTTTCCCTATTATAATTATTATTATTATTATTATCATTATTATCATTATTATTATTATTATTATTATTATTATTATTATTATTATTATTATTGTTATTATTATTATTATTATTATTATTATTATTATTATTATTATTATTATTATTATTATTATTATTATTATTATTATTATTAGTAGTAGTAGTATATATATATATATATATATATATATATATATATATATATATATATATATATATATATATATATATATATATATATATATATATATATATATATATATATATATATATATATATATATATATATATATATTTATATATATATATATATATATATATATATATATATATATATATATATATATATATATATATATATATATATATATATATATATATATATATATATATATATATATACATAAAAGAACGTGCATGTATGTATATATGTATGTGATTACCTAATTGTGATTACCTAATTGTGTTTACGGGAAAGAGCCCAAAGCTCGTATCTTCCCGTCTCCTGATCGGTTCCATTTTTAGACTTAGTGATATTTATCATACCTGTCCTTAAAACTATGGATTGAGATAGCATTAACTACCTCCTCGCTTTGCGAATTCCAATTATCAACTACTCTTACACTGAAAAAGTATTTCCTTACATCCTGCAAACAAGTTTTCTTCCGAAGCTTCAAACTATGACCTCTAGTTCTAGAGCCAGCCATATCGAAATATCGATCCCTATCCACTCTATCATAACCATGAAGGAATTTAAAGACTGTCACCATATCCCCCCTTACTCTTCTATTATTATTATTATTATTATTATTATTATTATTATTATTAAAATGAGAATGATGATGATATTAATAATAATAATAATAATAATAATAATAATAATAATAATAATAATAATAATAATAATAATAATAATAATAATAATAATAATAATAATTTTTTTATAACAATAATAATAAAAATAATGATGATGACAATGATGACGAAAAGTAAAATTTGACTTCGTCGATAGCACAAGTTATCAGTTTTGGGTTTAAAGCTATAGCTGCTCCATTACTTCTGAGTCCACTTTTTTTTATTTTTTTATTTCTAAGTTCACCATTTTCGTAATATCTGTGAAGCATGGTGTCTGCAGTTACATATTCCAATAGATAAGATTCAAGTATGGCGTGCTATTAATGTACCAGATGCATTTTTTAGTTTAATCTATTATATTTTTCAAATGTTCACCATATATTTAGGCTATTTTCGTCTCTATGTATAGGGGCCTTGAGAGATATGAACAGAAATATTAATGATAACAGAGCCAACTTTTTTTTTTATCTACCTACATTTTGTGAAGGGAGAGGCGTGCTAAAATCGCCTCTATGTATAGTAGGTCGATAGATAAGGATAAAGTGCAGTGATAAGGAGCCAAATATTGATTATAACTGCATTGTTATCTCTTATCGATGGATTCCCTGTATGGGGTGTTGAAGAGCGTCGTACTCTATACTGTATATTAATTTTACGTAATACCCGTCTTGTACCTCCACTACAAGGTACCAGATAGAGGTCTTGAGAAGCTGAGAGGTCAAAAAAGAGGTCATACAGGCCCTTGTGATTTGCGTTGTTCATAATTCAGATTTACCCAAGATAAATTTTACATAATACCCGTCTTGTACCTCCACTACAAGGTACCAGCTAGAGGTCATGAGAAGCTGAGAGGTCAAAAAAAGAGGTCATACAGGCTCTTGTGATTTGGGTTCTTCATACTTCAGATTTACCCAAGATAAATTTTACATAATACCGTCTTGTTCTTCCACTACAAGGTACCAGATAGAGGTCATGAGAAGCTGAGAGGTCAAAAATGAGGTCATACAGGCCCTTGTGATTTGCGTTGTTCATACTTCAGATTTACCCAAGATAAATTTTACATAATACCGCCTTGTTCTTCCACTACAAGGTACAAGGTAGAGGCCATGAGAAGCTGAGAGGTCAAAAAAGAGGTCATACAGGCCCTTGTTGATTTGCGTTGTTCATACTTCAGATTTACCCAAGATAAATTTTACATAATACCGCCTTGTTCTTCCACTACAAGGTACAAGGTAGAGGTCATGAGAAGCTGAGAGGTCAAAAAAGAGGTCATACAGGCCCTTGTTGATTTGCGTTGTTCATACTTCAGATTTACCCAAGATAAATTTTACGTAATACCCGTCTTGTACCTCCACTACAAGGTACCAGATAGAGGTCATGAGAAGCTGAGAGGTCAAAAAAGAGGTCATACAGGCCCTTGTTGATTTGCGTTGTTCATACTTCAGATTTACCCAAGATAAATTTTACATAATACCGCCTTGTTCTTCCACTACAAGGTACAAGGTAGAGGCCATGAGAAGCTGAGAGGTCAAAAATGAGGTCATATAGGCCCTTGTGATTTGCACTGTTCATACTTCAGATTTACCCAAGATAAATTTTACATAATACCGCCTTGTTCTTCCACTACAAGGTACAAGGTAGAGGTCATGAGAAGCTGAGAGGTCAAAAATGAGGTCATATAGGCCCTTGTGATTTGCGTTCTGCATACTTCAGATTTACCCAAGATAAATTTTACATAATACCCGTCTTATACCTCCACTACAAGGTACCAGGTAGAGGTCATGAGAAGCTGAGAGGTCAAAAAAGAGGTCATACAGGCCCTTGTGATTTGCGATGTTCATACTTCAGATTTACCCAAGATAAATTTTACATAATACCGTCTTGTTCCTACACTACAAGGTACAAGGTAGAGGTCATGAGAAGCTGAGAGGTCAAAAAAGAGGTCATACAGGCCCTTGTTGATTTGCGTTGTTCTTACTTCAGATTTACCCAAGATAAATTTTACATAATACCGTCTTGTTCCTACACTACAAGGTACAAGGTAGAGGTCATGAGAAGCTGAGAGGTCAAAAAAGAGGTCATACAGGCCCTTGTTGATTTGCGTTCTTCATAATTCAGATTTACCCAAGATAAATTTTACATAATACCGTCTTGTGCCTCCACTACAAGGTACCAGCTAGAGGTCATGCGAGTCTGAGAGGTCAAAAAAGAGGTCATACAGGCTCTTGTGACTTGGGTTCTTCATACTTCAAATTTACCCAAGATAAATTTTACATAATACCCGTCTTGTACCTCCACTACAAGGTACCAGATAGAGGTCATGAGAAGCCGAGAGGTCAAAAAAGAGGTCATACAGGCCCTTGTTATCTGCGTTCTTCCTACTTCAAATTTACCCAAGATAAATTATACATAATACCGTCTTTTTTGAGAGGTCAAAAAAAGATGTCATACAGGCTCTTGTGATTTGGGTTCTTCCTACTTCAGATTTACCCCAAGATAAATTTTTTTGGGGGTGGTTTGGGGGCAAAAATAGAGGTAATCACTGCCCCCCCCAAAAAAAAAAAGATACACAGAAACGTAGAAGATAATTCTTGTTTTTTTTTAACAATATATTCTTTAGTTTTATCTTTTTTGTATTTGTTAATCTACTTCTCAGGTTTATTTTGACTTTATCATTTAATTAAATACTTTCTCTATCTATTTATTTCGTCGATTTTTGGAGATTTTTTGCCTCTATTCGGAAAAACGATATCAAAATCGGATATTAATTGTCTTTCATTAGGCCCCTTTGCATCGTTACATAAATATATGATGATGATGATAATAATAATAATAATAATAATAATAATAATAATAATAATAATAATAATAATAATAATAATAATAATAATAACAATAATAATAATAGTAATGATAATAATAATAATAATAATAATAATAATAATAATAATAATAATAATAATAATAATAATAATAATAATGATAATAATAACAATAATAATAATAATAATAATAATAATAATAATAATAATAATAATAATAATAATAATAATAATAATAATAATAATAATAATAATAATAATAATAATAATAATGATAATAATAATAATAATAATAATAATAATAATAATAATAATAATAATAATAATAACAATAACAATAACAATAACAATAACAATAACAATAACAATAACAATAACAATAATAATAATAATATTAATAATAATAATAATAATAATAATAATTAATAATAATATTTGCAGTACTACAGCTGAAGTGTCTTGTGGATTTAAATAAGACTGTCCTGGACAGTTCGATGTTAAGTCTTCCTTCAGTTACGGTTCTCTTTCTATGCTTACATCAACACCGAATATCTTGGATATTCTTAACACATGTCTTATTATCGCTTCACATCTGACAAGTCACAACACTCCCCATCTCTGTTTCTCTTTTTGTTTTCTTTGTGCCCAGGCTTGATGAGGGTAGATTTATTTTTATTTTTTTTGGCCCGTCCTGGTGTTACAATCATAAAAAAAAAAAAATGATCAATAGAATTATGGCTCTACAATGTAGTATCTTAATATATAAGAATAAGATTTCCTTTACAATACAGAACCAGGTTTTCGTCAGGGACTTTTTTTTTTCTATTTAGGGCTAGGACGATGTCTTCTTAAGTAGGACTTTGGTTTTGGCAGTCCGACCATTATCCTGAGTGAATGTCCTTTCAAACCTCAGACCGTGGCTGGTCTATGACAGATTCTCATATTAAAAACAAAAAAAGCCATATCTCTCTTGAGTAGTCATTTTTGTTCAGAGAGAGAATCCTTGTGCTACATATCTTAAATAAAAAAAAATAATAATGCTCTGCATTCTAGTAAGAAATAAAAAATGATTGCTCTACTCTACAGAAACAAATATACAATATACATTGCTCTGCAATATATAAACTATACATGAATAGAACGAGTGCTCTACAATATATATATATATATATATATATATATATATATATATATATATATATATATATATATATATATATATATATATATATATATATATATATATATCGTTATATAAACAGCAATTATTAAACCAATTCTAAACTTGATGAATAATTTATTGAAAGATTTTCCTGTGTATTATCAGTGTCCTTATTAACTTGCATAAAAGGCACGTCATGCATAATTTATTGGTGATAAGTGTGAACTCCTTCATGATTAGTCTCTATGGCGAGAGTGAGTAATTGATAAGTTACAAGACTTACTGTGGGAAAAGTGCAGTAGGCACTTCAGAAATTGCTCTCTCTCTCTCTCTCTCTCTCTCTCTCTCTCTCTCTCTCTCTCTCTCTCTCTCTCTCTCTCTCTCTCTCTCTCTCTCTCTATATATATATATATATATATATATATATATATATATATATATATATATATATATATATATTGTTGAATATGACTACTGTTTTTGCATCCGCAATTTTCTTGTATAACTTTTCCAAAGTTCTTACAATAACTTTTTCATTATTGTTGTGACTATGCAGTAAGCCGGAAAATTTAATTGCTTTCATAACGTTTCGTACAGCTTCGTATATTATCAAATGATTATTTAGTTGGTAGTAGATGGAGGTTATATATGATATCTAATATCCACCTTTAGTTTAGATTCACCAGAAAGATTCAGTATCTCTGCGAAGTTTTCAGAGTTGTTGGAGGATGGACCCCAAGAATCCTTATCTCCGGCCTCTGCTCTATACTTTCAGCGTTCGGAAAAGTAATACAATTTGGCGTTTGCATGTTCATAGAAGGATCTAACTTATGTGTGTAGAGAGCTTCTAGAATTTGCAGACGTCGATTTTTTTATTCTATATGTAGTATCTTAGTATGTTCCTCCAACATTTTACATGTGATGGAGGTCTGGTGTTTTCTCATCATATGATTTTGGGGGGCGCCCTCTTGTAAGTGAAATGTTAGTCTCACATTAGCCACTGTTATTCGAGATGATACTTCCTTCCATCCAACCACACACCTATTCTTCTTTTCACTTACCAACAAAGCTCTACTCGCTCTTCCTTGACCTCTCAACTCCAGCCTCACCATTCCATTTCATCTTAGGTTTCACTTAGAGCAAGCATTTCCATCATCTCTCAACAAACATACTCCCAATCTCCTCCCTCTTACTTTCACTATCACCACAACCACGCACATTCAAAGACCCAATTACTAGGATTCTTGCTGGATCTCTCCTGCCAGAATACCCCTACGTCTCTTGGCTGTTTGCAGAAATACGATACAGTGGAAGGAATTCCCATTCCCTACCTCCGCCCCTTTTAGTTTGGCTTTTACGACACGCAGGGGAACACAGATGAAGTATTCTATCCCCTCCCTCAGGGGGACTACTACTACTACTACTACTACTACTACTACTACTACTACTACTACTACTACTACTGCTACTGCTATACTACTTCTAATAATAATAATAATAATAATAATAATAATAATAATAATAATAATAATAATAATAATAATAATAATAATAATACTAATACTAATGTAATTATGCCATCTGGAGTTTACCTATCAGAATATCTTCACGTAAACAATTCTGTTCAGTTCCCCTCCCAACAGATGGGCTCAATGACCTCCAAATAGACGTCGTTTTTTCCCTCCTTCCGTCACCTCTCTCTCTCCTCTCTCTCTCTCTCTCTCTCTCTCTCTCTCTCTCTCTCTCTCTCTCTCTCTCTCTCTCTCTCTCTCTCTCTCTCTCTCTCTCTCTCTCTTTGTGTATATGTGATGTGTGTGTGGGTGCATGCGTGTGTGTGCATCGGCATACAAGTCTCATGTACACTAATGTTGAATGCGGAACTGTTACCAACTACAAAAGCTGTTAGTGTTTCACAGACATATTTTGATCCCCTTTTTTTCCTCTAGGTTCAACAGTCCATTATAGTAACATTTTACACACACACACACACACGCCCCTATATATATATATATATATATATATATATATATATATATATATATATATATATATATATATATTATCTGTCTCTGATTCTTATTTTGCCACATATCTTTGACACTCTATCATACTAGATAGCATAACATATATCATAGCATATCTAGCATAGTACCTGGAAACTGTTGCTACCCAATCAGGAAAGAGATTTGCATAAACAACAATTTCTTATACAAAATGGGAACAGATAAATATAACACTTGCAGTAATAGATACTGCAAACGCTACTACAATGTACACCGGATTTGCAGCAATATTATAATTCAGTCAAAAATACAGGTACGAGAAATTGGACAGTATTACAAGTACCCCTAAAATCACAGCATGGCTAATGCATATCGAACTTTAAACTGGGCTCTTTCACACCAAAGTGGTACGTCGCAGGTGGTATGCCACGTGGCACGCCTGTTGAAAACGAACATGAGGAAATATATGAAACCTTTCACACAGAAGTGGCGTGGCACATGGGACGTGTCACGCCACTTCTGTGTGAAAGGTTATTATTTCCTGATATTCGGTTTCAACTGACGTGCCACGTGGCATGCCACGTGCGACGTGCCACTTTGATGTGAAAGCAGCTTAATATTGCGGCACAAAAAAAAAGTTTTATATCCTAGTAATGAATCTATAGGAGAGTGTAGTCACCGTGGCTCAAGCGGTAGCATATGCGACTCTGAGGCGGCAGGTCGAGGGTTCGCACCCCGTCACGGACTGAGGTTAGTAAGGGCATACACTCAGGGTAACGATTACATCTGCCAAAATAAGTCCTTCGTAAAAAGGCAACAGTCCTAGCCTTTGGTTAAAAAGGGAGTCCGTGACGCAAAACCGGAACAACAACAACAATGAATCTATAGGAGAGTGCGTGTATATTAATTCATCGACGGCCAAATCAGAGTTCGCATACCAAGAGTAGTCTTGTTTACGTCATTCATAACGTAACTGGAATTAACATTATGGAACTGCTATACTAGAGCAAGTAGTCTCCGTGGCAAAATGGTAGCGTCTGCTACTCTGAGGCGTCAGGTCGAGGGTTCGCGCCCCGTCACGAACTAAGATTAGTAAGGGCATACACTCAGGGTAACGATTACATCTGCCAAAACAAGTCCTTCGTAAGAAGGCAACCGTCCTAGCCCTTAGTAGAAAAGGGAGTTCGTGACGTAAAACCGAATCCATCCTGCTATACTAGAGCAACTACTATCATACGTAGAAATAATTTTCCTTCTTCCACCAGCAACCCGAGATCAATTCTGGGTTCCAGCTGACTCTTGCTGCTGTTTCAAACCTCCTGATGTTCCGGTTTTACGTCACGGACTCCCTTTTCTACCAAGGGCTAGGACGGTTGCCTTCTTGCGAAGGACTTGTTTTGGCAGATATAATCGTTACCCTGAGTGCATGCCCTTGCTAACCTCAGACCGTGACGGGGCGCGAACCCTCGACCAGACGCCTCAGAGTCCCGGACGCTACCGCCTGAGCCACGGTGACTACAGGTAATCATCAAGGATAAAAGTCACAAGAAGGAAGAGTAAATAAGGCACGATTTGCCTTGCTTTGGAAGTTACTAGGAAATAGCGAGCAATGCCATAGACCATTTTTTTTTTTTTTAATTTATTTATTCAGATAACTGTACATGGGGACGTGTGCACATGGGCACTCACAGTCATATTGCAGTTGATAACATTACAATCTATGTGGTTATGTATAAATAACATACTAATAGAATTTGCAATTAATTTAAAATATCATAGCAAGTAATTAATAATAAAATATAGTGTAATAATTGAAGAGTACTTGAAGAGTAATCATTGTGACAATATTTTCAATAGCCCTTGTTGAGTGCTATCATTTAAATTCATTTTTACTTTTCAACAGTACTACTGCAGACAATTTGAAGCAGATATAGAATAACAATTTTCAGGTTAGAATAATAAGTAGGTACATACATATATATATACACACACATACATACACACACACACACACACACACATATATATATATAATATATATATATATATATATATATATATATATATATATATATATATATATATATATATATGCATGCATTAATTAGATGAGCAATAGAAACACCACTGGGGCTTCATAGCCATACATATCAAGGAGAGAGAGAGAGAGAGAGAGAGAGAGAGAGAGAGAGGAGAGAGAGAGAGAGAGAGAGAGAGAGAGAGAGAGAGGGAGAGAGAGAGAGAGCAGAGAGAAGAGAAGAGAGAGAGAGAGAGAGAGAGAGAGAGAGAGAGAGAGAGAGAGAGAGAGAGAGAGAGAGAGAGAGAGAGAGAGAGAGAGAGAGAGTTTGTGGTATTCATTTCAGCAAAAGGAGTTATTCGTCCTTACTACAGATAAAGACACATCCATGCATACTCATACACATCATTGTCATCTGAGGGTAACACAGCAGAGGAAAGTGCATGTACTTAATTGCATATACGTACACATATAAACCTGAACATACATACATACATACACATAAACACAGTGCCATATAATGGAGGATAAATTTGGAAGGAAAAGAAAGAGAAAGACTGAAAGCCTTTCCCCCTCTCCACCCTTCAAATTATGTACGTGAGAGAGAATTACGTCAATTAATCCATTATCACTATTATCACAACCATTGCTACCACCATCATGATTATTATTATCATCATTATTATTATTATTATCATTATTATTATTATTATCATTATTATTATTATTATTATTATTATTATTATTATTATTATTATTATTATTATTATTATTATTATTATTATTATTATTATTATTACCATCATCATTACTACAGCTTTTGTATATAGATAGAGTTATGAATCAAAAGTAGTAATTATTGATACATATAGACATGCACATACATATACATATACACATATACATGCATATATACATATAAATACATATACACATACATATACATATACACATACATGCACACATGCACACATGCCAGACGTGGAGCCTCACACCACATTACCTAATTTTTTGTGTAAACTGGGGAAAGCTCTTGAGCCGTTTTACCTGATCCTGTGGTTCTATATATTGTTAAAAACAGTATCCTTCCCATTTATATTAACTAGTTAGTTAGTTTGATACACGAAAAAATTGAATAATAAAAGAAAAAAAAATTACCAAATACCCACCCGTCAACAGTACTGAGTTAAGTTGCCAAGTAGTACAGCAGTCCTATTTTCTTCATTTTTTTTTTTTTGCTTTTCTTTTAGCTTTCTCGTTTGCTATTTTGTTATTTTGTATATATATTGAGTTAAATGTAAAGTCTAAATCCCGTGATAACATATCTTGGTTAGCAAGTCAGTTTATCAGTTAGGAAGAATATATAACAGAAACAGGTGGGTGCCACCTCGAACACAAATTCGAATTTTCCTTCAGGTTTGACTTTTGTTTTTCTTTTTCTTTTTATACGTAAATTACCATGGTCAAGTTTTTAAGTTAAGATGTGTGTTACCAGAAAGGAGACAAACTGAGTCACTAAATAGCACTTATATGGAGATATAAAAATTCTGTGTGAAGGTAAATTAGAAGTTTTTCTCTTTTTTTTTTTTTTTTTTTTTTTTTTTTTCTCTTTCTCGTCTTCTTTCTATATTCTGTGAGAGGGAGAACATAAAAATGAAGCCATCTCTGTCCCAAACCTCTCCCACCCATGGGGCGGGAGAAGGGGTAGTCATCAGAGGACTTAAACAGAGAATCAAGAAGTTAGAGGAAATGGTTACAAGCCTTGATGATAAAATTCGGAATATGGATGGAGAAATGAAAGAGAATGAAACACTCAGAGAACAAATAAGATCTTTGGAGGAAGCAAATAAAGCACAAGGGCAGGAGAGAAAGGAACTAGAAAAAAGAATAAAGAAGCTGGAAGGGGAAAAGAGTCAACTAGAATCTAGAATTTCTAATCAAGAAGATAAAAACAAACAGCTAAATGACAACCTAAAGGAATTAGATGTTAGTTCACTGCTATCTTCTGAGAGAGACGAGATTGCTGCTTGGAATGTTCAGATTAAGGAAAACATTGAACAGTTCAGAAAAGAGTTCCAGGAGCTGAATATGGAAAATGATGCCATGAAAACGTCCTTTGCTGATGCACTAAAGGGGAATGTGGCAGTAAAAGAGGCTGTAAAGGTGGTGGCACTGGAAAACATACAAACAGTTGACTATAAAGAGACAGTAATCGAAAAAATGAAAGACGTTGTGATGGAAAGGGCAAACCCACTCATCAGACAGGCACTTGATAAGGAGAAGACAGTGGTAATCTCAGGCATAAGTGAATCCCAGGAGCCAACATGGCAGGGGAGACTTGAAGAAAATAAAGCTAGGGTTGTAGACCTGATAAGAAAGCTTGGAGTAGTATGTGGTCCTGAGGATATTGTAAACATACACCAACTAGGTAAATATTCGAGGGAAGGAAAGCCGAGACCAACAAAAGTAACCTTTGAGAGAGGGGAGACATGTAGGGAAATATTGCTGAGAAAAAAAAGTCTAAAAGACCTTCAAGAATGCAAAGAAGTGTTCATTAGACGATACAGAACACAGGAAGAGATGGGAAAGATCAAAAACTTGTTGCAAGAGGCAAGAAGGTTAAATGATGAAAGAAATGAAGAAGAGAAGAAAAATTTTCGTTACGGAATACTTCCAGACAAAGGGGAGATAAAGAAGATAATGACAGAAGATCAGGGGATGGGGCCTCATTAAGATTGTTATACACAAATGCTGATGGATTAGCTGGTAAGGCAGTAGAATTAAAAGATAGGATTCACAACAGTAAGGCAGATATAGTAGCAATTACAGAGACTAAGTTGAGTGAGGACATAAACAGTGTCACAGTTTTTCCTAAGGGCTTCAGAATACTAAGGGTCGAAAGATCTGAGAGGACTGGTGGAGGGATAGCACTGCTCATAAGTGAGAGGATTCAAGTTGAAGAGATAAACTTGGCTATAGAAAGTGAGTTCAGGGAATTTCTTGTTGCTCGCATAAATACTGGGTCAGAGAGCATTATAATAACTGTTGTATACAACCCACCAAGGAACCAAAATAGGCTTGAAATTTATGAGGAAAGTCAT
Source organism: Halocaridina rubra (assembly GCA_037179515.1). Taxonomy (NCBI): domain Eukaryota; kingdom Metazoa; phylum Arthropoda; class Malacostraca; order Decapoda; family Atyidae; genus Halocaridina; species Halocaridina rubra. Next base: position 30,312 of record JAXCGZ010009844.1, read on the forward strand.
ATAGGTACGATTGAAGTCATAAACTCAGTTGTTAACATGGCGCGGGAGAAAAAATGTAGGATTTTGATTATGGGAGACTTTAATCATAAAGAGATAGATTGGATAAATCTTGACCCACACAGTGGTGAGGACTCCTTTGGGGCAAGATTCCTAGATTGCGTACAAGGGAATTTCCTACACCAACATGTAATGGAACCAACAAGAGCCAGGGGTGGGGATGAGCCATCACTACTTGATCTGGTGTTCACAGATAATGTGTTGGATATTGAAAATATTGAGTATGAACCACCAATTGGAAAGAGTGACCACTGTGTGTTGTTGATGGAGTATATCATTGAAGACATTCTTCCTGAGAGTAGAGGCACTGAGGACATGAGGAGGAACTATCAGAAAGGAGATTACATCAAAATGAATGAGCTTTTTGCAGTTATTGACTGGAGAACCTTATTTTACAACAAATCTGTACAAGAAATGTATGACATCTTTTGTGAGAAATATGGGAAGATTGTAGATTGCTGCATACCTGTCACCAAAGTAGGTGTAATTCATGCCAGAGAGAAATGGTTCGATAATGGGTGTAAAAGAGCTAAGGAGTGGAGAGACAAATGCTGGAAAAGGTATAGGAGGAGAAAAAACATAAATGCCTGGCAAACCTACAAAAGAGCAAGAAATGACTACCTAAGTAAAAGGAGAGAGGCAGAGAAAGATTATGAGAGGGACATCACCAGGAAGGCGAAAGAAAATCCCAAGCTTTTCCACAGCTTTATCAGAGGAAAACTGAAGGTAAAAGAACAGGTTTTAAGGCTAAAGAGAGCGGATGGAAGCATCACTGAGACGGACGAAGAGATCTGCAAAGAATTGAACAAGGAGTTTCAGTCAGTATTTACAGTAGAAAATACCCCACCCCCTCAGATTGCAGTGATAGAAGCTCAAGGGCCGGTATTAGAGAACATCAACCTTACAGCCACAGAGGTATGCAAAGCGCTGATGGATTTAGATGTTCATAAAGCTACAGGTCCTGATGACATATCCCCTCATGTGCTTAAAAAATGCGCAAACACAATATCAGTGGCACTAAGTATCATATTTAAGGAGTCATTGGAGTCGGGGGAGATTCCAAGATGCTGGAAACAAGCAAATGTGATACCTATCTTCAAAAAGGGAAGGAGGGATACGGCTCTGAACTATAGACCAGTTTCCTTGACCAGCATAGTTTGCAAAGTTATGGAGAAACTACTAAGGAAACATATCTCTCTTCACTTGGAATCCTTCAACTTTTTGTCAGTGAGGCAACATGGCTTCAGAGAAGGAAGATCAACAGTAACAAACTTATTAGAATTTTATGATGAGGTAAGCCAAATCTTACAGGAAAGAGAGGGCTGGGCAGATTGCATATTCCTAGACTTCCAGAAAGCGTTTGACACTGTTCCACATGGGAGACTTATTAGGAAGCTGCAATCAATGGCTAGAATAGGTGGAAATGTCTTGGAATGGATAAAAACTTACTTAGAAGGAAGGGAACAGAGGGTTAGAGTAAGACACTCAGTGTCTGAATGGAGAAGAGTTAGTAGTGGAGTTCCACAGGGTTCAGTTTTAGGGCCACTTTTGTTCCTTGTATATGTAAATGACCTACCAGAGTCTGTAAATTCATTCATGAATATGTTTGCAGATGATGCAAAGATTGTGAAGAAAGTAAAAAACGAGAACAATGGTAGAGAACTTCAGGAGGATCTAAATAATCTGCATGAGTGGTCAGAAAAGTGGCTAATGAAATTCAATACCTCAAAATGTAAGGTAATGAGAATGGGTACAAGTGCAAGAAGGCCCAAGCTTGACTACTCGGTGGCTGGAGTACAACTTCAGGAGACAGAAAATGAGAGAGATCTAGGAGTAAACATATTGGCAGATTTGTCTCCAGAAATACATATAAATGGCGTAGTAAGGGCAGCATATGCATTCTTATCAAATGTAAGGGTAGCCTTCAGGCACATGGACAAGGAAATGTTCAGAAATATTTATGTAACCTATGTGAGGCCAAAACTCGAATATGCAGCCCCCTTTTGGAATCCGCACTTGAAAAAGCACATAGCTAAGCTTGAAAAAGTTCAAAGACATGCCACAAAACTGGTGCCAGAAATACGCAATCTCGGTTATGATGAGAGGCTGAGGGAATTAGACTTGCCATCACTCGAAGCTAGAAGAGTAAGGGGGGATATGGTGACAGTCTTTAAATTCCTTCATGGTTATGATAGAGTGGATAGGGATCGATATTTCGATATGGCTGGCTCTAGAACTAGAGGTCATAGTTTGAAGCTTCGGAAGAAAACTTCTTTGCAGGATGTAAGGAAATACTTTTTCAGTGTAAGAGTAGTTGATAATTGGAATTCGCTAAGCGAGGAGGTAGTTAATGCTACCTCAATCCATTGTTTTAAGGACAGGTATGATAAGTATCACTAAGTCTAAAAATGGAACCGATCAGGAGACGGGAAGATACGAGCTTTGGGCTCTTTCCCGTAAACACAATTAGGTAATCACAATTAGGTAATCACATACATATGAGCTCTTGAGGGAGGGGGTTAGAATACTTCCTCCATGTTCCCCTGCGTGTCGTAAGAGTAGACTAAGTGGGGCGGAGCGAAGGGAATGAAAGAACCCTTCTCTGTACTTTCTCTTCCCAGAAAGTCAGAGCATTATTCCTTTACTCAGCCACTCACCTATAATTGCCATTTTTGCCAGCCTGTCAGCCTTTTCATTACCTACTATCCCAACATGGGAGGGTACCCATGAAAACTTAACTTGGAGTTTAAGTTTTGCGCAATCAATAAGAGCCTCTTGAATTTCAGCCATGTGAGTTTTGTAGGAGCTTTTTAATGATCTCAGTGACAGAAGCGCACTCTGCGAGTCACAGAATATGACAGCATTTCTCCTAGCACTGAGAACATGTTCAATAGCAAGTTTTAGACCAACAATTTCACATTCGGTGATTGATGACCATTTTGGCATACTCAGTGCTTTGTCAAATATTTGATGCCCTTCAAAATTTTCATAAACTACAATGCTGCACCCAGACCCTCCTGCACTGCTTGTGTGAGACCCATCAGTGTAAATGCAGTGTTTCATTGTTAGTTGGGAAACTAGTTTCAATAAAGGCTTCAATTTCATCTAACCATTGATGTTTTTTAATAATTGGAGCAACATTCGGACCAGATGATAATATTGGAAAGAGAATTTCTGGCCCAATCCTCTTGCAAGGATTTATTAATCGTTCAGGACCACTCTCAGTAAAGAGTGTTGCATTATGTTTTTTTGTCTCATTGGTTATAAGCTTAAATACTTTGGGGTGAATTTGTCTTTCATACTGTATGTTACTTTTTATTAGTGATTTAATGATTGTTGGCGCTGACTGCGGCCCTTGCAAATGACCAGCATTACATGGATGAGGCTGAGCTGATTTCGCTAGTTTAACTCCAAATATCACAGCTGACTGTTTGATATGTTCTATCAAAGGTGGGAGGTTTAATTCATGTTGCATATTTATAATTCTGGTGCTCATGGGGCAGCCAAGAATAATCCTCATAGCTTTGTTCTGAATTTTTTCTAGGGGTCTTAAGATAGAGGTAGTCATAGTACAGAGCTGCAGGGTGTGATAGTCGACTAATGACCTGACATATGCGAGATAGAAAGTTCGGCATATGTTAATTCCAACACCAGATACCCTATTGGCAAGAAGCTTTAACGGTCTGAGTCTCTGTTGCAGTCTTTCACACAAATCTTTGACATACTCTGTGTGAGGGGAAGGAACTGGTATTCCCAAATATTTGTGATTTTCGCACACCTTAACCATTTGATTGCTTAATACAAGGTGAGGCTCTTGCGAGATACTGGAAAAGTACTTTGTTTTTGGAGTTGAAATGACAAGACCAATGTCTTTTGATACTTGAGAAAAGTCATTAAGTATTATTTGCATATCATTGGCAGAAGGTGCCCTTATACATATGTCGTCTGCATAACATATGATGGTGCATTCATCATTTGGTAGTCTGAGAGACTTGAGAAGCTTATCCATTAAGATGTTAAAGAGAAGGGGAGACAGAACTCCTCCCTGAGGAGTTCCCAGTGTAAATTCCTTTTCGCTGGAAGTAAGATATCCTTTATAGTACACTTTAGAGGTTCGACTACTTAGGTAGCATCTATTTAGTTGCAGTAGTTTACCTTTGACCCCTAAAGTTGCTAAATGATCCAAAATAACGGTTCTATTTGCAATATCAAAGGCATTTTGCAAATCTAGAAAAACAGTGACTTCAGAGCAGTGCTCAACATTCATAAATTCTACAAAACAGTCTTTGGCTTAAGGTCTTTACTTTCATTCATCCTTGATCCCCTCAGTACATTATTGCCATATGATAACACTCTTCTTCCTTCTGTCTTTCCTAATTCTTATGACCTTTCATCCTTCAAAAAGCAGAAGGGAAGGCATCCTTAAGGTCTTTACTTTCATTCATCCTTGATCCCCTCAGTACATTATTGCCATATGATAACACTCTTCTTCCTTCTGTCTTTCCTAATTCTTATGACCTTTCATCCTTCAAAAAGCAGATCTATCGTCATCTCAGAGCCTAGTCCTCCATATCTCTGGGTCCTCTGTACTTTGACTGTTTTTCTCTGTCCGTCGTTTTCCTTTGTGTGACATTACCTCATCTCTGCCTTGTCCTTAACCTTTTTCTCTTCCTTCGTCTTGGTATTTTCTCGTGCCCTGGCCTTTATTGATGAGGGCAATTTCTGCCTGTCCCAGTGTCACTCATAAATATATAAAAAAAATATAAGTTTCTGGCCACAGACGACCTTGTTGTAGAGGAATGTTGAGTGCAGACTTAAGCTGGAATAATGATGAAATAAGAACTCGGAAAATCACCGAATGAAGTGTCCGTTTGAGGTTTTTGTTGTTGTCCCGGTTTTACGTCACGGACTCCCTTTTCTACCAAGGGTTAGGACGGTTGCCTTCTTGCGAAGGAATTGTTTTGGCATATGTAATCGCTACCCTGAGTGCATGTCCTTGCTAACCTCAAACCGTGACGGGGTGCGAACCCTCGACCTGACGTCTCAGAGTCGCGGACGCTACCGCTTGAGCCACGGTGACTACTATTGGAGTTAGGTTCCGGTTTTACGTCACGGACTCCCTTTTCTACCAAGGGCTAGGACGGTTGCTTTCTTGCGAAGGACTTGGTTTGGCAGATGTAATCGTTACCCTGAGTGCATGTCCTTGCTAACCTCAGACCGCGACGGGGCACGAACACTCGACCTGACGCCTCAGAGTCGCGGACGCTACCGCTTGAGCCACGGTGATTACTGTCCGTTTGAGGTTATATTTATTTAATATCTCTTATCGTTAATCCTGTGACTGGTTCATTGTTCAATATTATCTAACTATTCTTTGTTTTGTTTTGGTTACGTAACTGTTGTGAGAGAAGGGGTCATTCACTTTTCATTAGTAATACATATATGTAAAAGGGGAGTAGTCGCCGTGGCTCAAGCGGTAGCGTCCGCGACTTTGAGGCGTCAGGTCTAGGGTTCGCGCCCCGTCACGGTCTGAGGTTAGCAAGGGCATGCACTCAGGGTAACAATTACATTTGCCAAAACAAGTCCTTTGAAAGAAGGCAACCGTCCCAACCCCTAGTAGAAAAGAGAGTCCCTGACGTAAAACCGGAACGGAACATTATTATTATTATTATTATTATTATTATTATTATTATTATTATTATTATTATTATTACTGAGTCTACTATTAAATTATTTTGTATAACTTCAGTAAGCATTCTTTTCTCATTTCCTAAATTTCCACTCACTAAGGAAAAGCTCTCAGGTGGTACTAAAATGGATCATTTGAATTTTTTTCTGTGGTTACGTTAAAATCCTTCCTTTATATTCCTTGTTTCACATTGTTTTACCCCCTTTCGTACCCTAGCCCAACCATACAAAGAAAAGGGTGAGGGGTGAGGAACGTAGGCGGAGGGGTTGGGAACGTAGACGGAGGGGGTAGGGAGCGTAGACGTAGGGGGGTTATTACATAACGTTTTACGTATAGCCAAATCTCCCTCCCTCTTCTCATGCTCTCACGTGTATGGTCGGGTGATGATGAAGGGATCAAGAAGTGATGTTTAGCATTACGTAATCGTCCGAATGGGCTGAACTTGAAAAACTTCAGTTCGAGCTATGTTGGCCCATGGCACAGCCGCCCGTTGCGATACTACAGCTGCAGGGTTTTTTGAACTTAAATAGAACTGTCCAGGACCGTTCGATGTTTAAGTCTTCCTTCAGTTACAGTTGTTTTTCTATGCCTACATCAACACTGAATATTCTTGGATATTCATTACACATCTCCTATTATCCCTTCACATCTGACAAGTCATTACACTCTCCATTTCTGTTTCTTCTTACTTTATGTATTCTTCGTGCCCAGACCTGATGAGGGCTGTTTTATTTTTCTTATATTTTGGCCCGTTCTGGTGTCACAGTAATAAAAATAAAAAAAAAATCTATCCAATCCATGGACGATTTTCGGTCTTTATCACTAACCTATGTATGCCCAGAGGGTACCCAGGATATATACATTTTGTTTTCACTCTACTGCTTTTTTTTTTTTTATGATTGTGACACCAGGACGGGACTAAAAAAATCATAAAATAAAACAGCCCTCATCGGGCCTGGGCACGAAGAATACATAAAGTAAAGAGAAACAGAGATGGAGAGTGTAATGACTTGTCAGATGAGAGGGGATAATAAAAGATGTGTAATGAATATCCAAGAATATTCAGTGTAGCTGGCTTGAATGGATTCGACCATTATCTATGTACAAGTGCCATATTCCTCCTTATAAGGGGGGTGGCTGAGTTAAAGCAAAACATCTTGACTTTTGCGGGAAGAAAATACAGAGGAGGGTATTCTTAATCCCCTCGCTCCGCCCCATTTAGTAGACTTATACGAGACGAAGGGGAACACGGAGGAAGTATTCTTGCCTCTCCATCAAGAGGAATAATATATATATATATATATATATATATATATATATATATATATATATATATATATATATATATATATATATATATATATATATATATATATTATATATATATATATATATATATATATATATATATATATATATATATATATATATATATATATATATATATATATATATATATATATATATATATATATATATATATATATATATATATATATATATATACATATATAATATACTGTGTATCGACTTAGCAAGGAACATTCAAATAGGCAATGGGTTTGTGTTTCTTACAAGTTACATTTCAATAGTCATTTAATTTTTGCATGATATAAGTGAAATAATGACAACAAAGAGGGTGGCTGTATCTATATCTATAATTATATATATATATATATATATATATATATATATATATATATATATATATATATATATATATATATATATATATATATATATATATATATATATATATATATATATATATATATTTGAGTGTATGTGTGTAATTCCTAATTGTGCTTACGGGAAAGAGCCTCAAGCTCGTAACTTCCCGTCTCCTCTTCGGTTCCATTTTGTACTCAGTGATATATGTCATATTTGTCCTTAAAACTATGGATTGAGTTAGCATTGACTACCTCCTCGTTTAGCGAATTCCAATCATCAACTACTCTTACATTAAAAAGTACTTCCTTGCATCCTGCAAAGCAGTGTTCTTACGAAGCTTCAAACTATGACCTCTAGTTCTAGTGCCAGTCATATCAAAATATCGATCCCTATTCACTCTGTCATAACTATGATGGAATTTAAAACCGTCACCATATCCCCCCTCATTCTTCTCGCTTCGAGTGATGGTAAGTCTAATTCCCTCAGCATCTCATCATAACTGAGTACCAGTTTCGTGGCATGTCTTTGAACTTTTTCCAGCTTAACTACGTGCTTTTTCAAGTGCAGATTCCAAAAGGGCGCTGCATATTGAAGCTGTGGCCTCACATAGGTTACATAAATATTTATGAATATTTCCTTGTGAATGTGCCTGAAGGATACCCTTACATTTGCTAAGAAAGCATATGTTGTCCTTACTATGCTATTTATATGCATTTCTAACTATCTACAGAGTTTTCTCAAGGCGTAGGGGTCAGGTCTTTTCTGGATCTTGTAGGGCATACAGACCAGTAATAGTCCTTGCAAGGCCTTTGGGGGGGTGTTCAAAGTGCAGTTTTTGATGCTACATACCCTTCCTGTTTTTGTTGAATGAAAAATAAAAATATTGCATGGGGGTACAGTATCTTATTAAGATATTTTGCACATGCAGTCTGTGGATGCTTAAATGACTTGAGTGATTTATGTAAGTTAGATTGCTAATTTTGACACCATAATGCATTCTTAATAGTGGAAAGGCTCTCTTAACTATAAGTTTATGGATGCTGCAGCTTGCTTGATTGTCTGTTACTTTTAAGGAGCAACCAAATCTGATCTGGTTCATCACCTAGATAAGGTGTTCTTGGAGTTTCATGAGTTGAATAAGCAATCCCTTTACAATATAAAACTCGACTCATCCTACAGACATTACCAAACAGTACTTTGATTTCTCAGCTCCAAAAATTAATGTCAATTTGCTGTCCATCCACATATAGATATCAGGTGATGATCAAAATTACTTTCTCCTTTGCTGCTAATACTTCTGACAGGAAGCTGAGAAAGAGCATATGAATAATCTTGCCCTGTCCAAAGCAACATAAAGTTATGTTCTCCTTTGGAGCTACTGTACATCAAATCCAAATAGGGTTACACAGAGCCTCTATCCTGACTCACACCAGATCAGGGTGGAGTATAAATTATTTTTTACATAAAATTCATAAATGCTTAAGTCGTCAGTCTAGAAATTAATCAGTAAATACATTTACCTTTCTGACATTTTAGGCCATGGAGCTATACGCGTTTTCGTAACTCACTGTGGAAAGCATAGCGCATCTGAATCTGTTTACCATGGCGTACCTATTCTTGGTTTGCCCATCACATTTGATCAACCCCGAAATTGTGCTAGACTTGCTCGTCGAGGGGAAGGAATTGTGATTCAGTGGGAAGACTTGACACCTGAGGCAATAGTCAAAGCTATGCATACTCTTGTGCATGATGACAGGTTAGTGATATGCAGTTTAAGAGATGTTTCCTCCAGTACTGAATACATCAAGGTTTTGAGGGGAATCTTATGCTGTAATATGCTCTCCTCTTATAATATAAATACAGTACATGCAGTATATCTGTTTTTATTTTCCTACTTAATAGTGGCACCAGCTATAAAAATGATTATAAGTTGTTATTCTTTGAGACTATGCTTGTCAATATTTTATGAAAATTAATGCAAATTTCTTTGTATCATATTGTTAATTATGAGACCTGTTTTCCAGATATCGCAAACGTGTACAGGGAGTTGCAAACCGGTTGCAGGCACAAAAGGAAACAGGACTAGAACGTGCTGTATGGTGGGTAGAATATGTCATGGAATATGGTAATGACAACCTAAGGTGAGTGGATATGCACCGGAATTTTTGAGATTTTGATCTGATATTTCTTTCTATCCAATATAATTGTAATTATATATGTCAAGAATCTTGCTGGTCTGTATTTTTGACATTATAATCAGCATATTTGTGTACCATATCCTGTAAGTAAAGATATATATATATAAAAAAAGATGAATCTTCAAGTTTTGCATATATTTAAGGTGATGGGGAAGAATGATACTGTTGCAATTACCTAATTGTGTTTATGGGAAAGAGCCCCCTGCTCGTAATTCCCCGTCTGATGGTCGGTTCCATTTTTGTACTCAGTAATACTTACCATTTTTTTCCTTAAAACTATGAATACAGTCAACATTAACTACCTCCTCGCTTTGCGAATTCCGATCATCAACTATTCTTACAATAAAAAAGTACTTCCTTACATCCTGCAAAGAAGTTTTATCACGATAATTCAAACTACGACCACTAGCTCTAGACTCAGCCATATTAAAATATCAATCCCTATCCAGATCAAGTAGTGATGGCTCTTACCCACCCCTGGTTCTCGTTGGTTCCAATATATGTTTATGTAGGAAATTCCCTTGTACACAATCTAAGAATCTTGCCCAGAATGAGGCCTCATCACTGTTCAGGTCAGGATTTATCCAATTTGTCTCTCTATGATTAAAATCTCCCATGATCAAAATCCTACACTTTCTCTTCTGTGCGATGTTGACAACTGAGATTATAACTTCCAAAATACCCATGTGACTTTCCTCATAAAGTTCTAGCCTATGTTGATTCCTTGGTGGGTTATATACAAGTTATTATAATGTTCTCTGACCTGGTATTTTTATGTGGCCAACGAAAAATTCCTTGAACTCACTTTTCATTGTAAGGTTTGTTTCTTCAACCTGAAATATTTCACTTATAAGCGATGCTTTCCCTCCACCAGTCCTCTCAGATCTTTCAGCTCTTAATATTCTGAAGCCCTTAGGAAAAACTTTGACACTGTTAATATCCTCAATTAACTTAGTCTAAGTAACCACTACTATATCTGTGTTGTTGTTATTAATCCTATCATTTAATTCTACTGCCTCACCAGGTACCACATCAACATTTGTGTACAGCAATTTCAATGAGGCATTATTTTCTTTATCTTTTCCTTGGTTTTAAGAGCTCTAAAACAAAACAAAAATTCTTCTCTTCTTCATTCCTTCCCTCTCTTAACCTTCTACCGTCTTTCAACAAGTTTTTTATTCTATCCATCTCTTCATGTGTTCTGTATGGTCTAATGAACACTGCTCTGAAATCTTGAAGGTTTTTTAAGTCTCTTACCCTCATCATTACTTCTCTACATGTGTCCCCTCTCTCAATTGTTATTTTCATTATTCTTGCCTTTCCTCCCTAATATATTTACCAATTCGGTGAATGTTTAAATATTCTCTGGACCAGATATTACTTCAGACTTCCTTATCAGATCTGGATCTCTAGCTTTATCATGTTTAAGTCGTCTACCTTGCCATATTGACTCCTGGGATTCACTTTTGCCTGAGATTAACACTGACTTCTCTTTATCATGTGCCTGTTTGATCAGTGGATTAGACCTTTCAATCACAACATCTTTCATTTTTTCTATACTGAATCTTTGTAGTCATCTGTATTCACATTTTCCAGTGTCACCTCCCTCGCTGCCAGTTTTACTGCCACATATTCGTTTACTTCATCTGCAAAGGAACTTTTAATGGCCTCCGGTTTCATACTCAGCATCTGAAACTCTTCTTTTTACTGTTTGATGTTTTCCTTTTTCTGGTCATTCCAAGCTGCAATCTCTTCTCTCTCAAAACAGAGCAATGAACTAACATTTAATTCATGCAGGTTGTCACTCAACTGTTTGATGTTGTCTTCTTGCTTAGAAATTCTGATTTCTAGTTCACCATTTTCCCCTTCCAGTTTTTTTTTTCATTTTTCTAGTTCTTTTCTCTCTTTCCCTTGTGCCTTTTTAGATTCCTCTAAAGTTCTTATTATTTCTCTAAGTGCTTCATTCTCTTTCCAGGTTTGTTACAGAGGTATTCCTTTCATGTTGCATAAAAATGACTTAAGGGAGATGCTGGGTAAGGGGGAGGGACCTGTTTGTTTTTTATTTTTTTACCAGAAAGAAATTTATGGATAACATATTATGTTGAAGCCCGCAATTTCAATTCTTTTGCTACAGTTGGCAACTCTGAGTGTTTTGACAGAATTTTGCATCTTGTTTGAAAGCAATGTTACGTGCTAGGTCTTTATAAATTAATTGGTAAATACTATTTTTGCAAACAGTTTTTCGTTTCCCTGTTTTCAATAAGTTTTTTTTGCTTTCAGATTCTCTGGTGCAGATTTGACCTTAGCACAGTATCTACTGCTGGATGTTTTAGCCATCCTTGGGACAGTAGCCTTTGTTATAGGCATAGTCGTATTTCTCCTTGGTCGCTCATTACTGAGAAGATTTTGGCCTTCTCTTTTTACCAAGAATAAACTTGATTGATTTATTATTTGCTATGATAGCTTATACATTCATCATCATATATCGTCTGTTTGTTGTGGTGCTATGTACAATTTAAGAAATACACAGGTAAAGTAGGGTCAGATTAAGTACTGTAGATGACTTCTCACACCTGTTAGAAGTAATTGAATAATTGGCTGTACTAGTGTCAAGTTTTTCACAATTTGATACTCAAAACGAAGACTAGTAGTTGTGATAACTAATAATAAAAAAAGGAGACCTTTTTCTTAAAGCCTGTGATTTTTTCTTCATTGTTAATATGAGGTCCTGTACATTATAGCTGTTATGCATTGCGTTCTGTGCAAGCTAATGGGATACTTATACTGTACTGATGACATTTAAGGCTCTTATTGGACAATATCTTATGTCATTTTGTGAAGAACTTTAATATTTAAAAGGTGAAACATATAGCTGCAGCAAGAAGGATAAATAAATCATCACCTTAAATATGTTAGCAGTTAATATATGCTGTACTTTGAAAGTTGATCAGAATTATTTTATACCACATTTAGACACTGTATTGGCCTAGCGCAGTTGTTCTTAATTGTTGCAACAACTAATATCTTGCATTACTGATAAAATATATTTTATTTTAATTGTGAATATTGTTCGGGTGTACATTTTGTTGGTTGTGTTATACTGTAATTGTTATAGAATTGTCCCCTTCCTGTATTTTTGGGGGGATACCAGATAATAAACAGATGTCTTTCCATATAGGTCATATACTTTGTACAGTAAACATATGACAGAGCAATAATGTATACAAAAATGTGTACTGCAATAATTTATATTCATGTAATATTTCCATTTTATCTGGCCATCCATGGAATAGTAATTGTTGTATGGTTATAAAACACTAGTACGTCACATATATATATATATAATATATATATTATATATATATATTATATATATATATATATATATATATAATATATATTATATTATATATATATATAATATATATATTTATATATATATATATATATATATATATATATATATATATATATATATAGGCGGTAAACACAGTAATTCATGAAATTGCCGTGCCAGCACTCCCCTTATTTAAAAACATGCCGTACAACACACAAGAAGAATGAGCGTGATTTTTTTTTTTAAATCTTTGGGATAATTGTGGTGTTCAGAGCTAATTGTTTATGATGTTTATTATATTACCTGAAAAATGCCTTTATACATAGTTTATGTAGCAATATCTAAGAACTGACTTTATATTCAATTTGTGAATTAAATGTTCAAGTCTCCTTAATTGGGGATATAGTTCACTATAGTAATACAGTAATATAGTAATATAGTAACACTGTCATCTCAGGTTTAGTTTGTTGGCTTCTAGGTTCTCTGTTTAAGCAAAAATCATCTTCAGTAGTTATTGAATCCCAGAGAATTGCAGGTAATTTTTGGGTAAATGGATACTGAATTAAATATTGCATTATTGAAAAATATATTTCATCTTTTCTTACAGCTTTTTTTTTTCATGGGCAGCTATAACAAAAATAAATATAAGTATACGTTCCTGATAAAAGAAAAAAATACTAAGAATGGCATTAGGAGGAAATGTATATGAAGGTATAAAAATTTTCAGTTTATATTTTTCACTGTAATGCTAAATTTTTTTTTTATGTCAGCTGATATCAGTCGGTATACTTTACAGATAATTGTCATAAAATTTTATAATGTGTAGAAAAGCACCTCAGGATGTAAAGCAGAGATTTATTTTCCTTTTAAGTGTGTTCTTCATTATTCAATACCAAAGCCATTATATGACATGTCATGCCTATCTTATTGCCACTTTTGCCATACTGTGCATGGCATATTTAAGCTTTCCTAACACAGACCTAAAACCCATGGCAAAGAATGAGAGCAGTATGACACAGCTTATATATTGGTGTCCTTTGATAAGGAAATTTTAAAAACTTTCCATTGGAGGCATTTGTACACTTGAATTGCAATTTCAGTGTCTACATTCTTAGAAGGCAATGACTGGAAAATTTAATTACATGTGCGTTCACACCAGCAAAATGTAAATATTTAATTACAATTTAATTTCTTATAGTATTACTTATTCCATGGATAGCTTGATGTACATACTTGAAGAATGATGCACAATACACTCAGGATATTAATTTCATAGATAGTTATATATATATATATATATATATATATATATATATATATATATATATATATATATATAATATATATATATATATATATATATATATATATATATATATATATATATATATATATATATATATATATATATATATATATATATATATATATATATATATATATATATATATATATATATATATATATATATATATATATATATATATATATATATATATATATATATATATATATATATATATATATATATATATATATATATATATATATATATATATATATATATATATATATATATATATATATATATATATATATATATATATATATATATATATATATATATATATATATATATATATATATATATATATATATATATATATATATATATATATATATATATACCCTTGTAAATGTTTTGAACAAATTTTGGAGAATACTTGAAGGTACCCTTATCAATTGATTTATATTCAACATAACTAATTATCTCTGATTTTTTTTTTAAATTTATGGTATATAGTACAAGGATATATTCATGGTAATGATATGTAATGATATGTAAATCTTTGCATATTTATCATTCTCCTTCAGGTTTTCTTTCAAATACTGGTTTTCATGTGCTGTATATAGACATTGTAGCAAATGCCCTCTGATCATTCCTATTTGTAATGTCATGGTGTTACTTTTTTCTTTTGTGTGCTACACCCGGGCAGGCAAAGAAAATTGCCTTCATCAGGCCTAGGACCAAGAAAACATAAAATAAAGAGAAATAGAGATGGAGTGTTGTCACTTGTCAGATGTAAAGGAATAATAAATGTGTAACACATACGCCAAAATATTCATTGTAGAAGTAGGCATTGGAAAAGAAGTACTACTGGAAAATACTGAAAATGGAAGTTCTTAACAACAAAAATTGAGCCCTCAGAAAAGTATTTCTGTACCGATAACTAATGTCTTAGAAGTAATTCAATTTACGATGTTGAGGGTTGCTACACTCAAACAAACAGCTCAGGATGTCATTGACATTCCTTTCACCAAAACCCAACTTATCACTCAGTTTGTTTTTAGGATAAAGTGAGACTTGCTATGTTCATGCCATTTTTATACGGAGTAAACAACTTAAATGTAACTCGCTCCATCACAGTCTCTTGACCGAATTAAAGTTGCATATCGACAACCATACTATTATCTTATTGGATATTTTGATTGCTTTACATATTAGGTATTTTACACTCGTGTCTGGTATTTACATTCCTTATTTGATGTAAAGTTTATAGCCTTACAAGTTAAAACACATGAGTTTCTGTCTTTTAGAGACTAATAATCATACTGAAAGATGTATCATATGCATTGTGAAGCCATTCTAGACGCATCATTTATTAGTTTAGAAGTCATCAGTCAGAAAAAGAAGCTTTTCCCTTTGCAACAAAACAAATGATAGAAAGGGTGAGGATGTAATAATGTTTTATGAAGCTCTGATATTTCCTCTCTGGCATCAGCAGGATCTGATATGCTAAAAAACAATTATCAATATATATATATATATATATATATATATATATATATATATATATTATATATATATATATATATATATATATATATATATATATATATATATATATATATAATATATATATATATATATATATATATATGTGGAGGTAAGCTATGAAAGAAATGAAATGAATGAAGTAATGCACTCCTTCATACTATGTTATACTTCGTCCTCAAACTATGCGAGAGTATTTTTCTTATGATGGACCATAATATAATCTGAAAAACTGCAGCACTCTTCTGTTTCCTTCTCTTTTGTAGATGTCCTCTTATTGTATGTTGCATATCACCAAAATTTGCAGGGACACAAAACCCAACAACAAAATGGAATACTGTATACAGTATAATGCTATTCATCCTCACAGTATCTACTGATTGTTACTTCTATCATCCTCTGTTGGTTGTTTTAGATTAATAAAATTTAGCTACTACATTGTTTGTTGGTAAGACTTTTCTCTCATAAGGTATAATTGTTAATCATATTTAGTGAGGTCATAGAAATATTAAATACTGCTTCGCATACACAACTTGCAATCACTGGCCGTCATGCTAAACCATAAAGTTTACTGCTGTTTAGCAGTTAGCACTGAATATAATATTAGAACTGGTACTTTATACAAGGGTGTAGTTTACCTGTAATAGCTTCAGCGTCTTCAAAAGTACATTAAACCTCAGAAGATGCTGAGGTGCCTCCAATAATATTTGGGTAGTAATAGCAATAGGGTATTATTCAGAAAATATAGTCTAGAGTATTAATAATGGTGCTAATATTTTTTTTATGGCAGAGTGCATTTTATTATAATAAAACACTTAGCAGATTCCAAATTTCAATATTATGTAAAAAGTTCCTAACCAAGTTGTTTGTATATTACCAGTCATTTTATAAAGCTACTAAAAGTTTACATTAATTGCTCACAGTATAAAATGTATTATTATAATATCATTTACTTAATGATGATGGTCAGTTAACATAAGGTATGAACTGGGGTAATCAGTTTCATGAAACCTTTTCTTCACAAATACCTCAGAAGAAAATAATAGTCATTGGCCTCAGTCAATTGTAATTTCTTTTAATCAGAGTAACAGAATGTACCCTATGCAGAGTACATTACCTCAACAGAAAATTTAATGTTAACAGCTGTTGTTGTCAGTGTTGATTGCAAATACACTACTGTCCGTTTTTATTTTTAATATTGAAATAGTGCATAGAGTAAATATTATATTTTTATAATATTGATATAATGTTCCGAGTTACTTGAGCAAAAAGGTGAACCATTGTACATTGTACACTGGACAATTATAATTTCATAATGTAAATTTTTCAGTGTTACTTCGTGAGCAATTGAAGATATGTCTTTCATGGTCTATTGAGCAGGATTAAAGATTATGTATGATTATCAATGCTATTACTTATACAATATAAGATTCCTCTTAAATTTCACACTAAAACATTTATTTTTACAGTGTTATTGGTATTTATTAAGGGTTTGTGCTCACCCATATTGGTAGACTTTGTTAGCAATACTTTTCTTTTTATGCATTCTGAATTTTTTGAAAGTAACTGGATCAAACTCCTTTTTGAGTACGACAATGC
This sequence comes from Halocaridina rubra, assembly GCA_037179515.1. Classification (NCBI taxonomy): domain Eukaryota; kingdom Metazoa; phylum Arthropoda; class Malacostraca; order Decapoda; family Atyidae; genus Halocaridina; species Halocaridina rubra. The sequence goes on from JAXCGZ010009844.1 coordinate 47,699, forward strand.
CATCCCTCATTCTGCATCACAAATTGCAGCAAAAAAAAAAACAAAAAGTATGAAAGAGGGAAGGTATTTGAAGAGCTGTAAAACAACCTGTGACATTTGTGGTTCTCTGCCATCGTGTGGTAAATTCCTCATATCAGGTTACCTCTTAAAGTGTGCTGTGATCATTTCAAAATAGGCAAACTAAATACTTTTTTCCTCGATACCATTTTTCCTCAATATTGATAATTTTACATATTTGAATTTATCATTTCATGTATCCATATCAAAAGTTTACAAGCCATTGGTTACCAGTTTTTTTTTAACTTGCCTGTGTATTCACTCAAGTTATTTTCTAAATATGTAAATAATTCATGTGTCTAGGCTAACCCTGTAAGTAAATACTTTTGCATAAACAATGTGAAACTTCAATGGACTCCCTATGTTGGTTGCAATCTTTTATTATGAAGACTTATCTCTCCTACCATATGCTCATTAAACGGTCAAATATTTGTAGACTTGTCATACCAGAAGTTGTTCATGCTGTAGACCAAACTTCTTCCCATTACAGGGTAACTTACTGACTATGCTTAAATTCGGTAGTGGGCTTGGATCACCACTGAATATTTTCTTCTTGACGACGTATGGATCCCAGTGTCAAGTGATTGACACCTTTCTCTTGCAGCACTTTAACAATTTTATGCTACTTTGAACTGTCCTTTTTTAAAACATTGATCACAGCTCGGTTCACAAGCATAACACACACTATACTAACAATGGTTATTATAACAATGTCTACCAACGTGGCTGCTTGAGACCCACATGGACTATAGGGTAGGGTGGCAGAACCCTCTATATTTGACAGAGTAAATCTGTGCCAGATATACCTCTTGATAATGTACAACTTTTTAAGGTCAATGGTCCTTAAGATAATTTTGAATATATCTGTTTATGTTACATAAACACCATTTTCCTCTTTATATTTTCATAAACTACCTCTGTCTTTTTTTTTCGTTTTACAAAAAGACTGTTATCAAAGTGTTTCAGTATGGCAACCATGATTTCAGAATATCCAGGTCATTATTTGGAATATGTTGTTTGTTAAATAAACTGTTGGTATACGATATGTTTTTGTAGCCTTGGAATGCATAGTCATTAAGATTTAATTTTAACTTATGATCAACACGTTAAGGTTGGAGAAACGACTTGCATCTATCTGCAAACGTTTTGCCGCCTCCATATCAGTTGATGCACTCTCGGAGGCTATTTCCCTGACATTGTTATATGGCAAGTTTTTTTGCTGTTTGTTCTTAATGCTCATCCACATACTGTACTTAGCACTTTTTCCAATCTCTCCATAATATCCGATTGCATTAAGTGGTAGAAGAGAAGGATACTGTGGGAGAACGAACCTCTATCTGCAAACGTTTTGCCGCCTCCGTATCATCTGATGCTCTCTAGCATGCTATTTCCCTGACAATATTATATGGCAAGTTTGTATACTGTTTGTTCTTAATGCTTTTTTCCATTCTCTCCTTAATATCCGATCGCATTAAGCGGTAGAAGGAGGAGGATGAGGGAGAACGAACCTCTATCTGCAAACGTTTTGCTGCCTCCGTATCAGCTGTTGAACCCTCGCACACTATTTCCCTGACGATATTATATGGCAAGTTTGTTTGCTGTTTGTTCTAAATGCTTTTTTTCCATTCTCTTTAAAATACAATTGCTATCAAGAATAAATTTCCTTAGAAAAAAAATTTTATCTACACATTTCAAGTGCATCTGACAAGCAAAACCCAAATACAAAATAAAATGTTTTATTATAACTAAGGTCAACCTTGAGTGGGCCCTGGCATATAAAATATTAAATAAGTCAATATTTTTTACTGCGATACTAATCCTTACATATATTAAAAAAAATTAAGAATTGGTCTAAAATTAAAGGCAATTTTGCACATACCACGCATTTTCAATTAATGGCAATGAAAATATGAATATAAATTCTATATAAATATAACAAAATTAAATAAATATATATATTAAAAATATATCTTTGTAATACTGTAGACTTAAAACAATAGAGATTATTTGCGTCATATTTCAATTATCTTTGTCAATTCTTCTCAAAAGACTCGTGGCACTGAATATAAGACTCTAGTCCACCTACATCAAAACGTCCTTTGACCTGATAACCATACACAGGCGCTACATGGATCAGCTCTGCTATGAACAATCCTGTTGCATCACGGCTCTGTAGAGGTTCATCTTTCTTTTCAACAAGGAAATTCTGAAGAAAAAAAAACTGCATCAGATAAGTCACCTTTTTCTCAGCTTATCTTCAGACAAAAGTCGTGAAACTATTTAACGATTATGTATTAAATTTTCCAATTTCATTTCTGGATACCCACATAACATGACTAATATTACAGTTATGAAGGATGGCACCAGAAATCATAAAATTACAAAGGCAGATTACCCATATTTTTACCACGGCTGAGTACCCATATTTTTACCAAGGGCTGAGGTAAGTGTATAGAATTGCTACAGCAGGAATATAATACACATGTAAATAGCCTCCACTGCATTACTGCTTAAACCAAACTTACCTTTAGGTGGTGAAGCGAGGTGCCAGAAATCATATAAATACAAGGGCATTGCAATCTTGACTTGGTTTCAGTAGGTAAAGGTTTTTCAATAAACCCAGTTACACGTCCACTTTCAGAAACTTCAATGATTCCATGCTGAAATATAGAGTTAAGAAGTGTCTTATCATACCTAATCTCTTGCAAATGTGCCATCTTACTTGGCAAATTGTTACTCTAAGATACTTTTTACCAATTTAGAATTTTAGATATCTAATGGGGATAACTAATAGCCGAATCTATGTATTTCCTAAGCGTAGGTGATGGAGAGAGAGATGAGAGGAGAGAGAGAGAGGAGAGAGGACGGAGGAGAGAGAGAGGAGAGAGAGAGAGAGAGAGGAGAGAAGAGATGGGGAGGGAGACGAGAGAGAGAGAGAGAGAGGAGAGAGAGAGAGAGAGAGAGAGAGGAGAGAGAGAGAGAGAGAGAGAGAGAAGAGAGAGAGAGTGAGAGAGAGAGAGAGAGAGAGAGAGAGAGAGAGAGAGAGGGAGAGAGAGAGAGAGAGAGAGAGAGAGATGAGAGAGAGAGAGAGAGAGAGAGATGAGAGAGAGAGAGAGAGAGAGAGAGAGAGAGAGAGAGAGAGAGAGAGAGAGAGAGAGAGAGAGAGAGAGAGAGAGAGAGCGAGAGAGAGAGAGAGAATACCCTAATGTAATAAGAGATAGATTATAAATATTAAGAATATTAGTAATCGCAGAACACAAAGTGTTTGTGGTAGGTAGAAATGGAATGTGACTGAGTAGTCATAAATGGGTCCTTGCTTTAGGTTAATAACCCAGCTTACCTAAACTAAGGCTAAAATCACACCCTACGTAAAATGCATTTATGATGCCTCTTCACTGCTTAACCAAAATATAATACAATTCACTCATTCCATTAGTGTGTCAGTGCTATACTTTATTTGTAACTGCCATTCTCTTTGCAGCCTGTGCTTTTAAGCATCTATAACTGCAGTTTCTAAAGTAGTCTCCGTGGCTAAATGGTAGTGTCCGCGACTCTGTGTCGGCAGGTCAAGGGTTCGCGCCCCATCACGGACTGAGGTTAGTAAGGGCATACACTCAGGGTAACAAATACATTTGCCAAAACAAGTCCTTCGCAAGAAGGCAACCGTCCTAGCCCTTAGTAGAAAAGGGAGTTCGAGACGTAAAACCGAATCAATCAATCAACTGCAGTTTCTAAATGTACTCTGAAGGATTATACTTATATTTTGGATAATTACATAAAATGCTCTACAAGACTATTATGGCAGAGAGAGAAGGTACAGTATGGGCAAACTGAGTCTCTTCAGAGATCTATGGAAAGAATACTGGGACATTTGTGAATGCAACCAGGAGAAAGGATTTATGTTTATAGTTCCGAACTTTGAGAAAATTGTTGTTATCTTATATATGACTGCAATGTTGCAAAAAAGAAGTCTAACGGGAGATTTATCACTTTTCCGTAGAGAATTTGAAATGGACCGGGTCTCCAAAATGATTCTGTGAAGACGTAAATTAGTATGATACAAAAAGAAATCAATCACTGATTTACAAAAACACTAATTAGAAAAAGTATTGCTCTTCTTATTATTTGTAAATATAAAAAATAACATCCTAACTGTTGACACCTGTTGTAAAACAGGAAGCAGCACTGGTATGTACTACTAGAAGCTGCAATGTGGAAGAAAGAGTAACATCTGAAACAAGAGAACTAAAGATTTTAAAATCTATATTAATATTTTATATATAGGTTTGTTAACTTATCCTCTAGAGTATGAACTGTTACTATTGACAGTATTCTTATGAGCAATTGAGGACCTTTGAATAACTATCTAATTATTATTAATCTTTCAAGATATGCTAAACTTGATTCCATCTAAATTTATAGTAGTTTGACACTGTAGGAAGATGACCATCTTTTTCTGAGTCAATATACCCTGTCAAGCATCTGTCTTTTGGGAATAGCAAAACCAATCCTAGAACTATTAGTTTCGTCTCCTTTTAAATTGACATGATTTAGGGTTCAAAAGAGCAACCTCTGTAGACAGACTCTTGGAAAATCTTTCTTGTACTGTGAGGTAAAAATCTTTCTCTCTGGTGTGACTAAGTAAATATTTGCTTTCCATGATCTGAAGAGAAACCCCCAGATTGAGAATCTTGATGGGATGCATAGTGGTGTAAAAAAAAAAAAAAAAAAAAAAAAAAAAAAAAAAAAAAAAAAAAAAAAAAAAGGCTATATAATGACTTAAGTGATAAAAAAAAATTTACAATATACTTTTGAGCAAAAAAAAACCTCTTGCATGAGCAAAGTAATAACAATATTACTCCTGAATTTGTCTTTGGACATAAAAAGCCACTTAGTCAGCTTAGTTAAGATTAAGCTTGCATGTAGTTTTGAACTGTAAAAACCTATTTGACAGTTTTGTGATAATAAAACTAACCCTGAAAATGTTTCTGAGAATTATAAACCTCTTAGGTAAGCTTGGTGATAAATAAAAATTTTGGCATTCAGTTTTGAACATTAAAAGAGCTATTTTTATTACCTTAGAGCTTGCAGTTAATTTCAAACAATCAATAGGGTTGCATTTGGTCTGGGACAGAATAGCTCATAAAATAAAAGACTGTCAATCTGTATATCATACAACGTTGTAAGTTTGACTAATGTTCTGTAGAGGGACTGACTAATGTTCTGTAAAGGGACTGGAAGAGATTTGGAAAATGTGAAGATGACAGATTAGCTAGCAAGGTAGTATGAAAAAAGAACAATTTTGAAATCATTGATTTTAAATGGAATGTGCTTAGATCTCCTATGATGATAAGAGCTAGAGAATAAAGAGTACCTTTAGTGTTTTTACTTGCTCTCCAAAATACTTTAGCAATTAAAATATATACTGCCAATTTTCATTATTTTTTTCAGTATCTATTACCATTGATTTAAAAAAGTCCTTATAGAGCATTCTCTTCTGGCAGTCTCTCTCCAAAAAAATTTCTTCCCAAGTACCAAAAATGTTACCTCCTTCATCATCTGACCTTAGAAAAAGTCATATCTTCAAAGTAGGGAAATTTAGACTATAGCACAAAAAAGACGTCATTAATATATATAGGTGACAAAAGTTCCTGTTAGATTTCTAATTTCACTAGTGAAAATGACTTGTACTGTATATGTAAATTTCATTTTCATGGAATTACAATTACTGTACAATATTGAGAAGTACATTGGAAGAGTTCAATGTATTATTTGATGATATTTAGTGCATGTTACTACTGTTTAATATTAATTACCTTGGACACATTTTCTTCAGCTACCGGTGCACTCACTATAAGACATGCACCCTCATGTTCTCTCTGTAGACTTTTAAATCGAATGATCATTGCTTGAATATTGAAATCTTGCATAAGAAGAGTATCTCTGAGGAAGAAAATAAAATATTGTACTCTTGCTGAATAAAAAGTCAATGGCCATAAAATAAAACAAAAAAAAAATTAAATTCTTTGAAACTATATGTACAGTACCATTTTAGACTGTATGTTAACAGTTCAGTGTTTATATATATATATATATATATATATATATATATATATATATATATATATATATTATATATATATATATATATATATATATATATATATATATATATATACACAGTAATTCCTCGCTATATTGCGATTCACATTTCACGAATTCAGTGCAAAGCGGTTTTTTTTGGCAAGTTTTTTTTTCTGGGTATATGCAAGAATATTAAAATATTAAAATTTTCAGTATTTTCATTATACAGTATTGTTGAAAAAAAAAATTTCATTATTTTATTGATAAAAAAAATATTTCCTAGCCTAAGAATAATAAAATGGTAAAAAATAGTAAAAAACATAAATTTAAACATCTAACCACTGCTTACTCGAGTACAAGCATAGTTTACCTTAAATCTGGACAAATTTCCCTAAATCCACACTGAGTACCCTAAACATAATGAAATTCGGTATAATTATAATTATTATGATTATGATTATATACTCAACGTAGATATCACTCTCATCATCATTCTCTGATTACCATAAATTAGGATATTTTACCCTAAAGTGGAAGCAATGCATGTAACTCACAGTCTTGCACCATGTAAAATACTGTACGATAGCGTATTGGCGTCTTGGAAAACGCAAAGTGTCGCACCTACGTGAGATAGTACATGGGATGCTATTGGCTAATGGGTGGGAGACGACGAATCACAGAACTGTTTTTCTTTATGTTCTGTATCATGGGCTTTGATTGGCTTTTTGACTGAAACTTGGTTCTCCCAGCATCTTTCATTGTCTCGCCTCACCCGTTCAGTCTACTCACGTGTGCGCCGTTCGCGTTGTGCTTCTTAATAAGCTGTGCTTGTAATATTACAAAACATTTGTATTTCAATCCCTGCAATGCCTCCCAAGCGTCCTTCATCTTCTAAGGGTTCTGGTAGTAAGCCTAAGCAGCTAAGAAAGAAGCTGGCCATAGCAGAAAAGGTAAAACTGTTAAATATGCTGAAGGAAGGAAGAAGGTTCTCGGATGTCGGCCACCATTGGCTGTGAAGTATGTACACGTCATCATCACCTCATTCACGGTTAGCTTACCTATTACGTTTATATAAATTTACGCTTGCACACTGTTATTAATAAAGTAAAGGTTGGTTTGTTGACAGTGCAGGGAGGGTTTATACAGTAGAGGTAAAAATAAATGTAAAATACCTATGTATACATGGTGCTCCTACTTCACGGATTTTCACCTATATCGGCGGGTCCCGGAACCGAACCCCCGCGATAAACTTGGGAGCACTGTATGTATGTAAATATATATATATCGAGAGAGGATAGGAGAAGCTGTAATATGAACAAAAAGGCATTCAGATAGAACGCGTTCATTCCTAGTAAAGCAGTGAAGCTGTAAGGCTTGTTTCTCTTAAACCTTCACTGATGTAGTTGATAGTGCCTTGGCACAGTAATTATTTGTCATAGGTTCGAGTCCCAGTCAAGAATAAAATATGATTCATGTTTTCAGATATGTAAATGTATTCATTTGATTATTATTAATGCCTATATAACTGGGATTTGAATTAAATACGAAAAACGAAACCACGAGTGAGGTTAGGAGAAGTTGTAATATGAACAAAAAGGCATTCAGATAGAATGCATTCATTCCTAGTAAAGCAGTTAAGTTGTAAGGTTTGTTTCTCTTTTAGACCTTCAGTATATATATATATATATATATATATATATATATATATATATATATATATATATATATATATATATATATATATATATATATATATATATATATATATATATATATATATATATATATATATATATATATATATATATATATATATATATTTTCAAAGTATATGCTCCTGGTATTCTAATAAGCATTACATTATATACCTAAAATGTTGTCTATGTAAAAATTCAGAAATTGACAGACAACGAACAGACTATGACTTACTTAAACTTACCCAGCTACAAAGAAAGTGTCTACACTTTTCTCTTGAACTCCGATTTCCATGCAAGCTACTGCACCAGGTCGTTCTTCATTAGCTCTAGCACCACTACTCACGATCACCACTTCCAAGGGTAAAGTCTTAGCCCATTCAACATATCTGGAATATAACTACAGTTCTCGTCTCAAGTGTATCATAATAAAAGAGCTCGATTTGAATATAAATATAGGAAGATTGGAAAAAAGATAAATGATATAAAGCAATATTCATCATGGGTTTTATAAATAAGTTACAAAAACTCTACTTAAGTAAAAATCATATAACCTTACATTAAAAATACTGTATAATGCTTAAACATATATATATATGTATAAAAAAAAAAAGTTAAAAGATGATAACATATAAAGGAGACTTACAAATCCCTATGAAGTTCATTAACAACAATAACTATGCTTGCTATATCTGGTACATTTTTCAACATTTGTATCCAATGAGTGATAAGAGGTTTATCACCAATGGGTAAGAGAGGTTTCGGAACTCCCAGTAAATGGACGTAGGCACCACTCGTATCATTTTGCAAATCTTTTTCCAACCTATAAGTAATAACAGCTTCCATTATATAAAAAGTATTGGAAATTTATAACATTCATCCACAGGATTTTGGAAATATACGATTCTCGTATTTATTGTTCTTTCTGAGAGACATTTGAGAGGGAAAAGAAAGAGGGCTGATAACTGTTCTTTAAAAAAATGCTTAGGTCATAAAACAACAAGACGATATGAAGACATTATGTGACTAATCAGACTTCAAAAAACTTTATTCTGTTAATAATGGTTGTGATAACCTTCTCTGCTTATCATGCCAATAAAAAATAATTAAATTTCTGATATAGAGGATGAAAGCACAACTTATGTTACTCTGATCAATGAAAAAAAATTTCTTTAAATTTACAAAGAACAAAGTATATATGAACATTAGAGTGTACTTGTGAAATCCGACAAAATATAGCACTTTACAGAAGGACTTCACGTACCTAGTTCCAAATCCTGCAGCTAAGATAACTACTCTCATCTTGGAAATTTATTTACTACTCCTGAAATGAATATTTCTGGTGAGTATCTTGTACAATAGTATGAGATAATACATACATATAATTATTACTATTATAATTATCATTGTTGTTGTGTTGCTGCTGTTGAGAGACTGTAGCAAAAATAACTTTTCACCTCTCTCTCTCGTACAAACACACCGTATCAAATGACTTCCAGAAAGCATTTGCTACAGTCCCATTCGGGAGACTTACTAAGAATCTGCAAGTAATGGCGAGAAAAGGTGAAATGTCTTGGAATGTATAAAAACTTATTAAGAAGGAAGGGAACAGAGGGTTAGAGTGAGACATTCAGAGTCTGAATGGAGAAGGATTAGTAGCGGGGTTCAGTTTTAGTGCCACTTTTGTTCCTTGTATACAGAAATGACCTACCAGAATCTGTAAATTCATTCTTGAATATGTTTGCAGATGATGCAAAGATTGTGAAGAAAGTAAGAGACGAGAACAATGGTAGAAAACTTCAGGAAGACCTAAATACTGTAGACTGCATGAGTGGTAAGAAAAGTAGCTAATGAAATGGTAGCCTTCAGATACATGGACAAGGTAATGTTCAAAAATATTTATGTAACCTGTGTGAGGCCAAAGCTTGAATATGCGGCCCCCTTTTGGAATCCACACTTGAAAAAGCACATAATGAAGCTGGACAAAGTTCAAAGACATGACACTAAACTGGTGCAGGAAATACGCAATCTCAGTTATGAAGAGAGGCTGAGGGAATTAGATTTACTTTCACTTGAAGCTTGATGAAAGAAGGGGGATATGATGAGCTTTTTTAGCGTAAAAGAAGTTGGTGATTGGAATTCGCTAAGTGAGGAGGTATTTGATTCGATCTCAATCCATAGTTTTAAGGACAAGTATGATAAGAATCAAACACTACAGAAATAAAACCGACCAGGAGACTGGGAGTTACGAGCATTGGGCTCTCTCCCGTAAGAACAATTAGGTAATTACTATTTCTAAATTTCTTGGAAGGGGGTAGGTAATCCTTTCTAGAATTAAAGAAAGTGATGCCGCAGGGTATTAGGTAGGATATCTTGCCTTTCCTGCATATCACCAATTTATTTGAAAATACCTAATTGTGCTGGCAGCTATAAACACGAAGTCAGTTGAGATTCGTTTTATTCACACCTTCAAATTTTTGGACTACGCGATATTTTCCCTGATGAGTTTTGATGTGCGTTGAATTTTTTAAAATAATTTTTTGCTCGAAAATCACTATTTTATGCGTTAAGGCCTATATTAGTGGGCGATGGTGGGTACTTACATAACGTAATCCAATCTAACCTAAAGAACCAAATCTAACCTGGGTTAAGATTCGTTTTATGAACCCCTTCTATAGCCTTCCCGAGAAATCAAGTGTTGCCACCACTTACTGAAATGTGCAGTGCTGATATATAATAATAAATAATAAACCTTTATTTCCATTTCAATACAATGGGTATTCGTCAGCCAGGGCAAGCCCCAACCCCCCACTGTGGTGTCAAACCACAGCAGTTCCTGCCAGTAAACAGCTTAAACTCTCGGTCTTGGACGGGAACCGATCTTTCAACCTCGTGAATGCGAAGCCAGCGCGTTACCACTGTACTACCCTATTGAGGTGTGTATAGCATCACATCTTGGCTAGGTCAAGTTAGTTGGGTTATTTTTAATTAGCTTGTTAGATTACTTTATTTAATTACCCACTCCCGCCCACCAATTTTAGTTCTAACACAAAAAAAAAATAGTATTAAGCGAAGAAAACAATTATCAGATATGTTCAAAACGCACTGAAACCTATTAGACAAAAATAATTTAGCCCAAAACTAGCAAAAGGTGCATAAAACGAATCTTAACCCTAATCCAACTCAAATTTGAGCCCCCCCATACCTTAAGATGGTAAATTTGGATGTTTATAAAAGAAGTCACAACATTCCCCATCTCTATTTATCTTTATGTTTTCCTCGTGCCCAGGCCTGATATGGGTAGATTTTTTTTTATCTATATTTTTGACCAGTCCTGGTCAATAAAAAAAAAAAAAAAACAGCAAATCTCAGGTGGTAGTGATAACGCTGATTTTTCTCTGGTAGACTATGGAGAACACTGGCCAGAATCATCGACCCCACATAAAACTGGGAAAAGCTGTAAACGAAGAAGACTATGGAAGGGGTGCATAAAACGAATCTTAACTTGATCGTCTTCATATTTTACTATTACAATAATTGTTTCTATTCTATACTGATTTCCAATGTTAAATAATAATTCAATACAGTCTCTATTTACCCTCAGTAGGAAGACTTTCTCACCTATAGAGATAAGAGATACATGAATGAATGGTCCCCCACTTTGATTTCGTCATCAGTCAGGTTGGAAAAAAATCATCGAAACTTTTTCTTCTTCTTCTTCTTCTTCTTCTTCGTCTTCAACTTTTCCCACTTTTATGTGGGGTCGATGTTTCTGGCCAGTGTTCTCCATATAAAATAATCGAAACTGATTTTGAATGAATAGCAAAATTTTGTCTATTCGTTTATCTGATATTTTATTGACATACTTAATATTACTAACATTATCTATACAAGAAATAGCTACCAGACTCATCTCACCGATGAAAAACTATAAAAAGACAATAATCAATTTAGCTGTCAGTTCGCTCCATAAATATGATATTCGGTCTTTTTAAGTCTCTATAGCCTCAAGATTAAAATAACGGTCAGAGGTTAGCAAGGGCATGCACTCAGGGTAATGATTACATCTGCCAAAAGAAGACCTTTGCAAGAAGGCAACCGTCCTAGCCCTTGGTAGAAAAGGGAGTCCGTGACGTAAAACACGCTTAACTCTAAGAACATTAATCACCAGCGTTAGTCATGCCGTACTGACTTATGTTTTTATTGTTTCCTTAACATATAAATTCGGTATTAATTTTTCATTGCTTGCTAAATACGGTAATTAAAAATTAATCTTTATGTGTAAACCAAATCACTGATAGGCTTTACCGCTATGTAAAAAAAAAAAAAAAAAAAAAAGGCATTTGATCGTTACTCTGAAACAATGCCCTCAATCTTTTCACTGCCAAGGATACCATTTCATTTGACGCCCATCCAGTTGAAACTCAAAAAACCCATTTCATTAACTGAGAACAAAGTCGTTTAATTAGGTTCTTCACTTAATTTAAGTGATTAGACAATAGTAAACTACCAACAATATAAAAAAACTTTTAATAAATTAATATATTCCTAAATGATGGAAGCAGCTTTTTAAATTATTTGCTAATTTACCCTTATCAACCATGTCGGGAGTAATTATATAATTCTACATCGCAATCTCTTGATATTTTTAACTTAGTTTCAGAAAGCCAAAATTTGCTATCTCTGGACCCCAGGTTGGGAACCGCTGCCAAGAAGGAAGAAAAGTGGGCTTAGAAGGAACAACAACAACTCCATCTTTCAATTATTACTCAGGACGCTTTTGAGTGGGTAAGAAAATCCGCTTTTGAGAAAAAAAGAATAATATCTGACATTTTATGTAATCATACAAATAAGAGCGTGACAAATACGGTATGACATATTTTTCCTTGTAACTAAATAGAATTCGGATCATGTAATGTAGAGTAACCCCCCCAAGTCCTCTTGTTGACAAAGCAAATCACCTAACCAAAGCTAACAGTTGCCATGGGGTTATTTAACTTTACATGGGATTCTTGAGTTTTTTTTTTATCTTTACAAGACTCAAGAAATGTAATTATTTGTGGATTGTACAGTACTGTTAACATTGGGTCGGTAACTGTAAAGAAAATTAGCTGCATTAGTTATTAAGATGCTATTCAAAGTATTCTGTCCAATAAATCGTTCTTTGTATGTTTTTTATCCAAATATTTTAATATATTTATACCGTGTACAAACTTTTTATTTATTTATTTATTTAGTCATTTTACCTGATTTAAAAGATTTGTGAGCGCTCAGGGGGGTACAAACTGAACCTCAGGAGCATTTCCGAGTTAGTTTGGTCATATAGTCACCTCATCGAAAGATGATGCCCAAATATGTGAAAACAAGGAGTATTTAAAATATTTCATGGTTAGGATTCGTTTTGTACACCCCTCCATAACTCGGAAGGTATGTAAGGCATCAATTTTGAGTAAGGTTAGGTTCGTTGGGAAAGGTTAGTAAGATTAGGTTAGTTACATTTGTCTACAAATATTTTAGTTCAAACTCAGAAGGTTTGCAGAAAACGAATCTCTACCTATTTCTTTGTTCAATATTTTGTGGTGTCTACTTTCATGAGTAAATATTTGCAAGTTACTGTACTTTGAAAAATATCTAATACAATTACGAAATAATTTCACTAAGGGATGCAATTCTTAATACTGGGTGAAATAATTTAACAAACTAAACTAACCTAACCTAAAATAAATTTCTGGAGATTTTTCTTAATGGGAGTGAGCAAGTAAACATTTACTGTTTCATCTTGTGGTCACTCATTCTGTCCATACATGAAGTATGATGATTTTTTGAGTACCCTCTTGGCTTTATTTTTTAAAACTTGCTAAGGTCCATATACAAGCGTAGGGCTGTGGTAAGAAGTTGTCCAGAGACATCATGTGATTCACATAAATGAGGCATTAAGAAGGCCAACCCAGCCTTAATGTTGTTCGTATGCTTGGATACCTGCATCTACAATGACCAGATCATTGGAGATGCTTTAAGGATAATGGAACAAAGTAAAGGAACTATATTAAAATCTACAAGTATTACAAAACAACCTGAACGAGCCATTATTGATGGAAAAATTGCTGTTGATGTGTATGAAAGACCAAACTAAAAAAGTGTGCAACATCTAACCCATTCCCTATTACAGGTGGTGTTCCACAGGGCTCTGTTCTTTCATCTACTCTGTTCCTTCTCTTCATCAATGATCATCTTCAGTCACCATCTTCCTCTCTTCTTCACACCTTTGCCGACTATTCTACCCTTCAATTTTCCTCTGACTTTTCCTCACAACTTTCATCTGCTACTCGTAATCAGTCTTGTATTACTCTTCTTCTCCTCTCAACTCCGATTTGCAGAGGCTATCTGAATGGGGCACCCAAAATTTATTTAAATTTAATTCCTCCAAGACAATTTCTGGCTGTCTCTTTATCTTCTTGTCCTCCTCCTGATAGCCCTATTGTCTTCAAAACTAACGAAATTTACCCTCTTAATGCTATCAACATATTTAGGAATCCATATAGTCTCTAACTTGTCTTGGAGGAATCAAATAATCCAAATTTCTAAAGCTGTATCTTAAATATTGGGGGTTCTGTTTCGCTTTCATCATACTTTAACTCTTTACAGTTACTTAAAATCCAGTGCGACACTCAAGTATCCTTCCCTGCTTAGAATACTGCTTGCACATCTGGTGTGCTTCTTCTTATACTTATCTCATTGATAGAGTTGAATCGAAAGCAGTCAGACTCATTAATAACCCTTCTCTTCTAATCTGGATTCTCTTTCTCTTTGCTGTATCATCACTTTCTCTTTTCTATCTCTACAACTTTCATCGCTGCTCTGATGAGTTGGTGAGTTGCATCCCTCCCCCACTGCTGAGGCCGTGTAACACTCGCCAAGTTTAGTCTCACAGGTACTGTGTGGAGATTTGTAGCTCTCTGATTGGTTGGTGCAATGACTGCTTCTTCCCATCTGCTGCCAGACTCTGGAACTCTTCCTCCTTCTGTCTCTCCTAATTCCTTTAACCTATCTTCCTTCAAAAAAGCAGATCTATCGTCATCTCAGGGCCTAATCTTGCCATATCTCTAGGTCTTCAGTACTTTGACTATTCTTTCAGTCTGTCCTTTTATTTTGTGTATCATTACCTTATCTCTGCCTTGTCAGTGACCCTTTTCTTTTCGTTCGTCTTAATGTTTTCTTTGTGCCTGGATCTTTATTGATGAGAGCAGTTTATTTGCCTGTCCCGGCATCCCACTCATAAAAAAAAAGATAAAGCAGTTCATTTAAGCCAAAACCAAAACACATTTTGGTGTTACCAAGCTCAAATATCTGCTGGGTATGAAAGTTTCTCCACAAGGAGAGGTTTATTTTTATCATTACAGGAATTGTGCAGGTTTGCATAATATTCGGGAATGTGGAGAGACTGGAAGTTCTGATTAGCAAGTGACAGGATAATACCCAGAATGACTAAAAAAGTCATCATTAGAGGATCATGGCTTCCAAAGCAATTTTTAATGTCGAAAAGTATGGACTGTTGTACTACAAAAACTAATGAGAACATATTTATCAAAAAACTTAAAGATTATGAAGTAGTTCAACAGAACATTAAAGCAGAGGCTATTGGAGCTTGGAAGTTTGTGAGCTAAAAACATTAATCATGCATTCCTTTTAGAAACGCAGCCATCATAAACACTAACAAGGCTACTCCTTCAGTACATTATACAGTGGTTCATTAAGAAATACTGCAACGAGTGAGGTTGGGGGAAACTGTAATAAGAACAGAGTGGCATTCAGATAGAATGCATTCATTCCTAGTAAAGCACATATAGTTGTATGTTTGTTTCCCTTTTAGACCTTCTGTGGTGTAGTTGGTAGCGGCTTGGCACAGTAATTATGTGTCCTAGGATCAAGTCCCGGTCGGGGTAAAAATTTTTTATATATATATATATATATATAATATATATATATATATATATATATATATATATATATATATATATATATATATATATATATTATATATAATGTGTATTAGAAAATGCCAAAAGCTTCGTACTGTATTATGTATTTGTCTTAAGTATCTTATTGCTGTTGTGACAAATGGGAGTTTTATCAGCTATTGTATATCTTATCAGTTTTTAGTACAACATGATTATAATATGTAACATATTATTCTGCTGAGAGGCAAAGTAACGATAACACAAATTAAAAATTACTAGAAAGAATTTTATATATACTATAATAACAGTATTGTATTATACCTTATTTTCTAAAAAGATAGTTGAAAACTGAAATGTTAATGCAGACATGTGTAAAGTTCGAATATTTACTTCTTTTTTATTGTTTCAGGAGTAAAAATGGTTTTAGCTAAAGCCTGGTACTTGACAAAGCGTCCTTCTGGAGTCCCCTCCAAAGATGACTTTACATGTAAAGAAGAAGAGCTTCCTCCTTGTGGTGATGGAGGTAACTTATTTCGAGTGTTATGTTGTATCTACAGGGCCTAGATTTGGCTGTGTCACCATCATTTTCTTTTTCTCATCCCCCCCAAGCTGATATAGAATCATAACCTAACACTAAGACTCATCATAAGAGTGAAAATTTAATTTTCCTATGCCAGTGTCCTTAGGAATCTTGTATGTTTGTTATTGTGCACTGTCATTTCTCTATCCTAAAGTTTAAAATCTGTTGTAAGGCAAAAATATTTGCATTGTGTATTATAGTTTTTTGGTTGTGCTAAATCTCTACATACTGTACTAAGATAAAAAATATTGATCACTTCTTTTCCATGATCAAATATCATGATTTTTTTTTTAATGAGTGACACCAGGACCAGCAAAAAAAAAAAAAAAAAAAAAAAAATTGCCATCATCACGAAGAACACATAAAGTAAATAGAAACAGAGATTATAGGTGCTGTGACTTAACAGATGTGAAGGGATAATAAGACATGTGTAATGAATATCCAAGAATATTTGGTGTAGATATATGCATAGAAAAAGAATCGTAACTAAAGGAAGACTGGACAATCCTATTTAAGTCCCAAGACCTCCAGCTGTAGTATCACAATGGGCAGCTGATACCTTGGGCCAACCTACTACATAGTCTAATGGATAACCACTGGTTTATACCATTAAGTGCCCTTTGTAATATTATTATCACTATAGTAATGTCGCTTATTGCATATTCTTTTCATGACCATGATATGGGGAGATCTGATTAGAATGTTGCATTTATATTTTTATCGTGCGCTTACTAATTGTTCAGCATATGCTTATCCTATAAAAGCAAGGATATATATATATTGGTTGCAAACCCCCTTGTAATGGGGTTGGCCAAGTCAGAGCACACATTCACTAGAAACCAAACATAATTTGATCACTCCTTTCAGGTCCTGATGAAATATGAAACTTATCCATGAAATATAAAACTTATCCATACACAAATGAATATGTTTCACAAATTAAATTAGTAATGTTTCTTTCTTTATCCAATAGAAAGAAAGTATAACTAGTTTAATTTATGCTGTAAAGCACACATACTTTTGTGTATGGGCATTTTGCTTCATCATTAAGTATTCCTATTGAACCAATTCAATTCAACCATAATGTGCTGCTTCAGTAATTCAGCTTCTTAGTTATGAGGCTGACATCAGGACTGGTATCTATCCTTCTGCAATATAATAAAAGGGAGACTAAAGAAGAGCAATTTTATACTAAAATATAGCTGTGCTGTTCCAGATGGCTGTCGTAAATAACAGTAATATTTCAACATCTGCTAGCAATGTATTTAGTGTTTAATATTTGGTTTAACATTGAGGAATTAGCTCAGTAAGATTTAGAATCTACAGTTATCACCACTGCACAAGGAGTCCTGATATCTAGAATTATAGAAGTTTATTATGTGTCACAAATCGTTTTACTTTATTATATATATATAGTTTTCAGACTTAACTTTATGACTGTAAACTTCTGATAACTTTGTAGCAGACACTTTATTGCTCAAGAGCTTTTTTATTTGAATTGAGGTATCAGGAGATCTGCCTTATAGAATAATTGCCCCTTTGTATCTCCAGAAGGGAGAATTGTTTTCAATAATAAGAAGTAGATTTGGTTAAATACGGGTTTGCATTGTTGGCAGTTTTAATTTCAGAATTATAAAGCGGTATGAAAGCAAATTTCCGGGGCAGTTGTCCTGTGGGGGCTGTTGTTCTGTGGGGGCTGTTGTCCTATGGGGTGAGCAGGGGGCAGTTTTCCTAGAACTATGAACGGATACAGATGCATAATTGAAATAAATGCCTTTTTATTTCACAGATGTCATTGTAGAGTCCGAATTCCTAAGCGTGGATCCATATATGAGGTACAGAGCTAGGCAAATACCATTGGATACTGTCATGGTTGGAACAACAGTGTGCAGGTACAATATGTACATCATATTTGACTTTGAAGAAATATCATGTTGGACACTATTGGTACTTTAGCTCTAGGAGCACTGAACTCAGTACATCATCATATTTGGCTATTTATTGAGTACTCTCTATATAAGCTTCTGCTATGAGTAATACCAACTTGCCTTTTAGGATTTGTAAAAGAGTATGCTGCGTTTAATACCAAAAGATTGTAATTGTCTAAAATGTATAATATATTTTGTAAGTAGAGACTAATATGAAGACAGATTAAGGAATATTTTATGGACTTTTCAAGTACTTGCTGAGATAATAGCGAGTTGAGGTGCTTTTATCCCATTATTTACAGATTTTCGCCCTGTAATTGAGGCTCCACCCATCAATCCCATTTTGACATTTGAAATAATCACAGAGAAATATCAGAGTATTGATAAGTTTTTCAGTATTATGAGTTATTTTAAGCAGTACTTTGATGCTGGTATGTTGTCATAACTTAAGATACTTATTTAAGGTCTGGTATCAAAGATGATAATTTTTTTAGCAGTACTGTTGTTGGGTATATTTCTGGTTTAAATTTAACTCTCAACAATTTTAAGAGTGAAGTACCCTTTTTCGTATAGTATTCCAGTGTGAAATCATTCTTAATTCATTATACACAACTCCAGAAAGGGAGTTTAGCCATTATCAAGCTAGTGTGCTTACTTTTGTCATGTAAAACTTAGTTGTTGGCCAAATAAGGTATTAGAGTTTAGTACAGTATTATTCTTAAGCTAATTAAAAATATATGTTTATTTAGTTATTTTGTATTTATTAATTTTGTCGGAAAGCTCGTTTCCTTTCAAGTTTGTATTATTTCAGAGTAACAGAAAGCAGGAACCGTGATTGGCCTGTTGGAACATACCTCACTAGCTCAACAGGATGGCGCACTCATACGCTTATAAAGAAAGAAACTTTAGAGGATAAATCTTTCTTCAGTGGCGTCACACCTATGCCGGATATGAAACACTTATCTAAGAGCCTTGCCATAGGAGCCATTGGAATGCCAGGGTTAGATATTACTTGGTCTCTCTCTTTGTACTAAGTGCTTTAAGTTTTCTGTTAATTATTTTGGGAGATAATCATAAATACCTTTAAACAAGAAATGTTCTCGGTGAGTACAATCTTTGCTCTTTGAATATTTTGTGTAATTGAAGGACTTACCTGTTCACTATAATGCTGACTGCTGTTGGTTGGTTAAACTTAGCATATGAACTGTACTTTAGTTTCAAAACTTATGTCTCAGCAAAGGAGTTGCTAAGTAACTTATTTTGGATTTATGTGCTAGCATATTTTATGAAGAGTATAATTATTTTGGTATAATGGTCTCTTTTGTTTTCAAGTTATGAGCATGTATGATGGTGTCATAATGAAAGTGTTAATATATGCTGATACGATTGCAGTTATCCCGATAGGCTACATATTATGAACTTTTGTGTAATTTTCATATCTTAAAATTTGGCTATAAGATATGGGTAAAATTTTTTTAAGGTGCTAGCATTATTTGTAATG
>JAXCGZ010009845.1:0-72003 GCA_037179515.1 Halocaridina rubra
CAACTAACTTTGTAAGAAAGTCCCACAAACTCCTCTAGTTTGTCGGGGTCCTTGGTACTAGGACTAAGTTGAGTTATGACTTGCTTACAATAGTTCTTTGTTCAACGAGGCGATGCAATAAGCGTTATCAAGGAGGTGAAGGGTTAATGGCTAAAATCCATTAGTGACCTACATTCCTTTCTCCACGTCTTCTACGGCCAGCCTCCCTAATAAACTACACATTATACATACGACTATACGTGTATACATGATAGAAATTAATAAGTATACATGCTAAGTCTAAAACTATACATTTATGCACTTACGTTACAATAAACGAAACTATATGCAAACTAACACTTACATAATGTACATAGAAATAAACTGTCTTGAAATATATTCAAGACAATACCCTCAACTAATATTTTTCACTTATAATTTGTAAAATAATTTCTTTTGAAACACTGTTGTTTTACACGCTATACAGTATCTTGGATTTAATCCTTCAAAAATAGACATTCATCAATTTGTTACAAGGACAAATTATAAATTACACACACTATTATTATCACATGCATTTAAATATAAGGTTTTCTTTACCAGATAGTTATGCATATACTACCACAATTTTACATTTTATCCAAAAATAACTATAAATTTTTTAATAATTTACATTTTGAATATACAATGAAAAATTTTATTGAATTTTTATTTTCTAATACATTTACAACTTGGCTTATGTATGGTGGAATTTGCCTTTTCAGGCCATCAACCCCCACGTGCCATTCTTAACGGCCTATATATATATATATATATATATATATATATATATATATATATATATATATATATATATATATATATATATATATATATATATATATATATATATATATATATATATATATATATATATATATATATATATATATATATATATATATATATATATATATATATATATATGTAGTCTCCGTGGCAAAATGGTAGCGTCCGCGACTCTGAGGCGGCAGGTCGAGGGTTCGCGCCCCGTCACGGACTGAGGTTAGTAAGGGCATACACTCAGGGTAACGATTACATCTGCCAAATCAAGTCCTTCGCAAGAAGGCAACCGTCCTAGCCCTTAGTAGAAAAGGGAGTTCGTGACGTAAAACCAAATCAAATCATATATATATATATATATATATATATATATATATATATATATATATATATATATATATATATATATATATATATATATATATATATATATATATATATATGAATCATTTGTTCATCCCGACCGGGACTCGAACCTAGGACTTTTAATTACTAAGTCAAGGCGCTACCAACTACACACCTTCTGTGGTGTGTAGTTGGTTGGTTGGTAGGATGGGATAGGATAGGTGGGGGAAGAACAGTGACGGCGTCGAGTGAACTCTCTTAGCCCTATTCAGGGTGTCATCACTGAAGAGAGGGGGATATAGGATGGGAAGGATTGGGGGGAAAAGCACGAAAATTAAAGGAAGAGATAAATAGAGAGGGGCAGACCCTCGTGCTAAGTTTTGGTTAAAATTATAATTTAATTGCAGCTTAACATGACTCCCTTTAGTTACTATTTAAAAGTTTGTATTCTTGATGAACACTGCTATTATTTGGTTGATTAGTTTTAATGCTATATACACACAGACACATGCTTACTTGTGCTCCTATATGCATATTTATATATCAATACACACACACACACACACACACACACACACACACACACACACACACACATGTATATACATTTTTTTTTTAAACCTAGTTTGTTTATATTTTGATAACATTTGCCGTTGGATGTGTAACGCTGGTTTGAGTACGTGCCGTGGTATGATCGGGCCTTCCCAAAGTTTGTATGCCTAGGTGAGTGTCTAGGGTTGTAAGAGCCATCACTCCAGGAGAAGTCTCTTGTGTGTGGACGGCGATAAGAGAGGTTTGTATCGTGTCTCTTTCTGTAGTCTCGCGTATAGGGGATTGTTTCATTAGCTCTTTGCTGTTTATTTTGGTATGACTGTAGTTTGGGATATTTTGTAGAATACCCAGGTTGTGTCTATTGTTTGCCCCCACGAAATGGCTGGACACTTGTGCCTGTAGGCCATTGATTCAGTTTGTAAGGCAGATATTCAAATCCTTTCAAATATGTATGTATGTATGGACATCAGATGGTGCAATACCCTCAACTAATATTTTTCACTTATAATTTGTAAAATAATTTCTTTTGAAACACTGTTGTTTTACACGCTATACAGTATCTTGGATTTAATCCTTCAAAAATAGACATTCATCAATTTGTTACAAGGACAAATTATAAATTACACACACTATTATTATCACATGCATTTAAATATAAGGTTTTCTTTACCAGATAGTTATGCATATACTACCACAATTTTACATTTTATCCAAAAATAACTATAATTTTTTTAATAATTTACATTTTGAATATACAATGAAAAGTTTTATTGAATTTTTATTTTCTAATACATTTACAACTTGGCTTATGTATGGTGGAATTTGCCTTTTCAGGCCATCAACCCCCACGTGCCATTCTTAACGGCCTATATATATATATATATATATATATATATATATATATATATATATATATATATATATATATATATATATATATATATATATATATATATATATATATATATATATATATATATGTAGTCTACGTGGCAAAATTGTAGCGTCCGCGACTCTGAGGCGGCAGGTCGAGGGTTCGCGCCCCGTCACGGACTGAGGTTAGTAAGGGTATACACTCAGGGTAACGATTACATCTGCCAAATCAAGTCCTTCGCAAGAAGGCAACCGTCCTAGCCCTTAGTAGAAAAGGGAGTTCGTGACGTAAAACCGAATCAAATCATATATATATATATATATATATATATATATATATATATATATATATATATATATATATATATATATATATATATATATATATATATATATATATATATATATATATATATATATATATATATATATATATATATATATATATATATATATATGAATCATTTGTTCATCCCGACCGGGACTCGAACCTAGGACTTTTAATTACTAAGTCAAGGCGCTACCAACTACACACCTTCTGTGGTGTGTAGTTGGTTGGTTGGTAGGATGGGATAGGATAGGTGGGGGAAGAACAGTGACAGCGTTGAGTGAACTCTCTTAGCCCTATTCAGGGTGTCATCACTGAAGAGAGGGGGATATAGGATGGGAAGGATTGGGGGGAAAAGCACGAAAATTAAAGGAAGAGATAAATAGAGAGGGGCAGACCCTCGTGCTAAGTTTTGGTTAAAATTATAATTTAATTGCAGCTTAACATGACTCCCTTTAGTTACTATTTAAAAGTTTGTATTCTTGATGAACACTGCTATTATTTGGTTGATTAGTTTTAATGCTATATACACACAGACACATGCTTACTTGTGCTCCTATATGCATATTTATATATCAATACACACACACACACACACACACATGTATATACATTTTTTTTTTAAACCTAGTTTGTTTATATTTTGATAACATTTGCCGTTGGATGTGTAACGCTGGTTTGAGTACGTGCCGTGGTATGATCGGGCCTTCCCAAAGTTTGTATGCCTAGGTGAGTGTCTAGGGTTGTAAGAGCCATCACTCCAGGAGAAGTCTCTTGTGTGTGGACGGCGATAAGAGAGGTTTGTATCGTGTCTCTTTCTGTAGTCTCGCGTATAGGGGATTGTTTCATTAGCTCTTTGCTGTTTATTTTGGTATGACTGTAGTTTGGGATATTTTGTAGAATACCCAGGTTGTGTCTATTGTTTGCCCCCACGAAATGGCTGGACACTTGTGCCTGTAGGCCATTGATTCAGTTTGTAAGGCAGATATTCAAATCCTTTCAAATATGTATGTATGTATGGACATCAGATGGTGCAATACCCTCAACTAATATTTTTCACTTATAATTTGTAAAATAATTTCTTTTGAAACACTGTTGTTTTACACGCTATACAGTATCTTGGATTTAATCCTTCAAAAATAGACATTCATCAATTTGTTACAAGGACAAATTATAAATTACACACACTATTATTATCACATGCATTTAAATATAAGGTTTTCTTTACCAGATAGTTATGCATATACTACCACAATTTTACATTTTATCCAAAAATAACTATAATTTTTTTAATAATTTACATTTTGAATATACAATGAAAAGTTTTATTGAATTTTTATTTTCTAATACATTTACAACTTGGCTTATGTATGGTGGAATTTGCCTTTTCAGGCCATCAACCCCCACGTGCCATTCTTAACGGCCTATATATATATATATATATATATATATATATATATATATATATATATATATATATATATATATATATATATATATATGTAGTCTCCGTGGCAAAATTGTAGCGTCCGCGACTCTGAGGCGGCAGGTCGAGGGTTCGCGCCCCGTCACGGACTGAGGTTAGTAAGGGTATACACTCAGGGTAACGATTACATCTGCCAAATCAAGTCCTTCGCAAGAAGGCAACCGTCCTAGCCCTTAGTAGAAAAGGGAGTTCGTGACGTAAAACCGAATCAAATCATATATATATATATATATATATATATATATATATATATATATATATATATATATATATATATATATATATATATATATATATATATATATATGAATCATTTGTTCATCCCGACCGGGACTCGAACCTAGGACTTTTAATTACTAAGTCAAGGCGCTACCAACTACACACCTTCTGTGGTGTGTAGTTGGTTGGTTGGTAGGATGGGATAGGATAGGTGGGGGAAGAACAGTGACAGCGTCGAGTGAACTCTCTTAGCCCTATTCAGGGTGTCATCACTGAAGAGAGGGGGATATAGGATGGGAAGGATTGGGGGGAAAAGCACGAAAATTAAAGGAAGAGATAAATAGAGAGGGGCAGACCCTCGTGCTAAGTTTTGGTTAAAATTATAATTTAATTGCAGCTTAACATGACTCCCTTTAGTTACTATTTAAAAGTTTGTATTCTTGATGAACACTGCTATTATTTGGTTGATTAGTTTTAATGCTATATACACACAGACACATGCTTACTTGTGCTCCTATATGCATATTTATATATCAATACACACACACACACACACACACATGTATATACATTTTTTTTTTAAACCTAGTTTGTTTATATTTTGATAACATTTGCCGTTGGATGTGTAACGCTGGTTTGAGTACGTGCCGTGGTATGATCGGGCCTTCCCAAAGTTTGTATGCCTAGGTGAGTGTCTAGGGTTGTAAGAGCCATCACTCCAGGAGAAGTCTCTTGTGTGTGGACGGCGATAAGAGAGGTTTGTATCGTGTCTCTTTCTGTAGTCTCGCGTATAGGGGATTGTTTCATTAGCTCTTTGCTGTTTATTTTGGTATGACTGTAGTTTGGGATATTTTGTAGAATACCCAGGTTGTGTCTATTGTTTGCCCCCACGAAATGGCTGGACACTTGTGCCTGTAGGCCATTGATTCAGTTTGTAAGGCAGATATTCAAATCCTTTCAAATATGTATGTATGTATGGACATCAGATGGTGCAATACCCTCAACTAATATTTTTCACTTATAATTTGTAAAATAATTTCTTTTGAAACACTGTTGTTTTACACGCTATACAGTATCTTGGATTTAATCCTTCAAAAATAGACATTCATCAATTTGTTACAAGGACAAATTATAAATTACACACACTATTATTATCACATGCATTTAAATATAAGGTTTTCTTTACCAGATAGTTATGCATATACTACCACAATTTTACATTTTATCCAAAAATATAAATTTTTTAATAATTTACATTTTGAATA
Organism: Halocaridina rubra; assembly: GCA_037179515.1. NCBI lineage: Eukaryota > Metazoa > Arthropoda > Malacostraca > Decapoda > Atyidae > Halocaridina > Halocaridina rubra. The sequence continues at coordinate 5,870 of JAXCGZ010009845.1, forward strand.
TACAATGAAAAGTTTTATTGAATTTTTATTTTCTAATACATTTACAACTTGGCTTATGTATGGTGGAATTTGCCTTTTCAGGCCATCAACCCCCACGTGCCATTCTTAACGGCCTATATATATATATATATATATATATATATATATATATATATATATATATATATATATATATATATATAATATATATATATATATATATATATATATATATATATATATATATATATATATATATATGTAGTCTCCGTGGCAAAATTGTAGCGTCCGCGACTCTGAGGCGGCAGGTCGAGGGTTCGCGCCCCGTCACGGACTGAGGTTAGTAAGGGCATACACTCAGGGTAACGATTACATCTGCCAAATCAAGTCCTTCGCAAGAAGGCAACCGTCCTAGCCCTTAGTAGAAAAGGGAGTTCGTGACGTAAAACCGAATCAAATCATATATATATATATATATATATATATATATATATATATATATATATATATATATATATATATATATATATATATATATATATATATATATATATATCATTTGTTCATCCCGACCGGGACTCGAACCTAGGACTTTTAATTACTAAGTCAAGGCGCTACCAACTACACACCTTCTGTGGTGTGTAGTTGGTTGGTTGGTAGGATGGGATAGGATAGGTGGGGGAAGAACAGTGACGGCGTCGAGTGAACCCTCTTAGCCCTTGTCGTAGGACTTTTGGGACTCGCCATCTGGCGTATCTCATATCTCAAGAGGGTGAGAGATATAAACCAGTCCTTTATTCCCCATACAAGCCACGCCCCTGCCCTTGGGGTATTTCAAGAACCACCCATGGCAGAGTGAGTTAGAGTTAGAGACCGGGCCTTGCCAGCAGCAGAGTAACACAGTACAGCTGAGTTAGCCTCCCCCTCTTGGGGGTAGGACTCAGGAATTAGTCGTAACAGGAACTGTAGTAATAGGAGCTCTGAGTACATAGATGTTAAAATAAGAATAAACTATGATTAAGAAGATGTCTTTCACCAACCACGCTACCATAATTATAAGTATACAACGTAAGGAGGTAATTACCCTACGTCAGTGGTGACACTCGGTGGGATACTATCGTACAAAGTGGTGTCAGAAGAGGGGATAAATAAAAAAAGCTTTACGTCAGTGGTGGACAGCTCGGGATCAATCCACGCCGACACTTTACCGAAGAGAAAGAAGAAAAAAAATAGAAGTATAAAAAATATATAGCATCTATGGAAGAAAAGTACAAGTGGAGAAACTTCAAGACGCTTACCAGCAGTGAGAGAGTGACGCCGAGAAAGTCAGAGCTCCCCCTTCACTTACAGTATCATATTATGAGATCCAGCCACTCTCCCCCGCCTCCGTATGGGCAAGGCCCCTCCCCAGCAGTAAAAGTATCAACGAAAGTATTTATGGAAGATACCGTCGCACTGAGCCAAAGTGTGACCGCGGCATTGAGTGAAAATGCCCATGACAAGAAGTATAAGTTGCCGGATCCGACCAAGAAGATGGCGATTCGTCGATTTTACTCGAGAGATAGAGAATTGGACGGGAACCTCCAGCGCCCAGAAAAGAAAACCCCCTCCTTCCTTGCCTTCTGCCATGAAGTTTTTCAGGACCACCTCCTTAAAATAGCTAAGTACTTGTGATCTGTATCCAGTGAGTAATGGGACAATTAGTAAAAGAAATTGAGGTCGGTGGACGCCGCCATTTTATCTTGTAGTTATGCTTTGACTCAGCCAACCCGCCTATGAGGGGTGTGGCGCTTAATAAGTTGATAAAAGTAGAATTTCTGTACCCATTACTAACATGGATAATTTGTACTAATAGCTATAAGCAGTAATAAACTCCGTTTTTTGTTATAATTTGAGTAATGTAAAGAAATTTCGTTGGAAGTGTGTTCCATTTATTTGTATTAATGCTTAGATTGAATTTTAAGAACGCGAATGTATCGATTTTTAATTGACAAATTTAACGCACGTGAAATCACTATTTCAGTATATTAATTTCTTAAGTGTAAGAATTATAGTGAGTAATATACTTGAATCTGCTTTTAAGGTTTTACTTAGAACACTTGTGGTTTTCGAGAAAGGAATGTGGAAGTGACCATTCGATCTCCCAACCTCGTTATTATAAATCTGTAGTAATTGTACTGAGCTTTGATATTTTAAAGTACGTGTAAAATCATTTTTATATAAATTTCTTAAAGCGTAAGAAATAGTGTTAAGATTGCGCCTGTTTTCAAGGTTCTTTCTTTTTTGTTTGTTTTTTTTATCCGCGGGAGTAATGTTTTAGCGAAAGAAAGACATAAATGACAGATCGTTCTTTTTGTGTTATGATGATGGGGAATTAATATTACGATACGTGTGTGGCATTTTATTTTTGAAGAATAAGAAATTTTGTGATATTGTTTAGAGATGAGTTTTTTTTATTTCGCGCTATGCAGGCGAAAGTAAGAGTAAATTAGAGGAATTTGTGCTGTCCTAGAATAGGGAAGGTTTTTCAGTGTCACCCAAACGTAGCTTCAAGGGAGTAGAATGTTTGTTTGTTCGTTAGAATGGGACTTAGGACTAGTGAGGCAGTCTGTGACCGTGCGGCTCAACCGAGATTTCACCCTTACTCTTCTTACAACCAACGTTGTAAATAAAAGGGAATTTTACAGAAAAGGGGATGATTGTCTTGAAAGTGATATAGCGAATGTGATAGCGAATGAGTATGAATGACTGGGGGTATAATGGGAGGGTTGCTCTAGGGGGTGAAATCGCGGAAAGCACCGTTAGGAAGCATGATTGGGGAGTCTGCGAAGATCGTTCCCCTGCTCCGCCAGGTCCTTCTGCATGCCATATCAGAGTGTATTTATGGGAGGTGATGCGCTGTTGCAATATCTAGTGAGGGATATGTTTGAGAAAGTAATTCTCCACCTGCCCAGATATGGTTGAAATGCCAAGTTTGTTTTATTTTTGTTTTGTCCCCTACTCCGCCATTGAGATTATTATTCGATTTCCGAGAGATTCCAAGATAGATGTTACGTGATAAAGGACGTGAATCTATGAATGATTCTTTATTTTCTTTGCTAGCTGCAGTATATACATTATTTGTCTGAAGAGATATGTTAGATTGATAAAATAAAACTTTGCGAGTTTTAGCCATGATAATGTTTTATCAAAATTATTTCAGCTTGGTCATAAAGAAAGAGTGAGAGCTGACACGAAATGACAACAAGAATGTTACACAGCTGTATCCCGTATTTGAGAGAGCAGAAGTTTATCCAGAAGCCAAAAGAACAGGGGAGAAAACAGCGCCCACATGCGCACCCCCGTAAAAGCAAACAGACAGAGCAGTTATAAGTCAAATTCGAGATAGTAAAAGAATATATATATTTTATGTTTGAATTGTCCATGTACAACTTCGTACGAGAATTTGAAACTTAAGCAAAATGCATTCTTTACTGTTGCTAATGAAATATAATTTTTGTTTTTATTATTGCATACACAGAGATAGACTTTTTATATTTTTTCAGATTCCCGTTTTTTGTTATATAGTTTTTGTACTGAAGAAATCTTTAAAATCTTACTTAAAGAGTTTTGAAAAGATTATCTAGAGATAACTATGGTTAATCCCTATCATTTTCATGAATTTTAGATTACAATTGGGCTAATTAAAGATAATTGAGATTATTAGAGATTATTTGCTGAGTTTTAAAGTTAAAATTAATGACACTTAAGTCCTTTTTAAGAAGTTGTTAAGAAAAGGATATTTGTACTTTTGTTGATAGTAGTAGGGATAGTGTCACATATGATTTTAATCTTTTGTTTTAATTTCATCAGAGTGGGTGCGCTCCGACTCAACCCTCTGATTTATAGCAAGAAAAGAATTGTCATTATAGACGAGGATGTGTATGCTGTTACAGTAAAGTCCTTATCAAGATTAAACAGAAAGGAATGGATTTATGCTTCGACAGTTCTGCAGTTGTACACTAAGTTCTTTTTGCTTTTGTTTTTGTTAATGAGGGAATGAGAACAGCCGCTGACAATAAACGTAAGACTCTATCGATAGTCATTGCTAACGTTTGTTCACGTTCAATTGTTTATTTATTTTATTATTAGAGATACTCTGCGACAATTTTTTATTTTCAGTACAAGTAAAAGACAGAGGCCCATCTCAGCTGACTTGTGAGTGGAAACCGCAACGTATTTCACGGTCACCCAGCCTCTCCCTCTCTCTCTCTCTCTCTCTCTCTCTCTCTCTCTCCTACCTTTCACTCGACTCTGAGCCTGACAGAGGCTCCGTTCAATGCTAAAGGAACGTTGCTGTCTTTGATTTTTTGTGTGTGTTTTTTCCAGCGAAGCTAGGCGATAATTGTGCCTACATTTCATTGCAGTCAATAGATTGTTGCATGCTGTTATTGCATAAATACTGATAAGACATCGGTAGTACCGCCATTTGCATAAATGTTTGTGCCACATGCCGCAACTGTTTAGAGAATAGATAGAACTCCCATTGACAAATTGTGGAGCCAGCGAGTTGCCACTTATGCTCTATATATATACATTGATTATGACAGCAGGAATTTAAATATTAAAAGAGACTGTGTTAGAATGAGCATTGCTATGAAGTATAAGTATAGAACTCTGTTCTTACTTCTGAATGCCAGTCTCCATTGTATATATATGGATATTTCTGATTTAGTATATTTATTTTTATTGTTTATTATTCTTATTTTTAGATCATGATTATTAGTAATGTTATTATGTTGACTGATATTGTTGCTATCTCTCAATGGCCTATTGCTAATTATTATTTTTGAAATGAAATCAGCAGTAACTTGATGATTTGTATCTTTTATCTGAATTCATACTTGATGTTACCGTAGCCACCGCTAATAAGAATGTTTCTTTAGTGGCTTTTCTCAGCATTTAATGATTATTCTTTTTGACATTTATAGTAGAGTAATGCTATGTAGCAGTTGCTAAGTCCTAAGTATCTTGGAATAATAATCTAGTTGTGTAGACACATACCTTCCATTACCACCCTATTCCTAGGCAGCCCCGAACTGCAAGTTCTAAAAGTCTTTAGATTTTGTCCGCTCAGACAAGTCCCTAATGCCCATTGAATAGAGATTGCAATCACTTGCAGTTGCAGGGGAGGCAAAGTATAGCCTCGATTACCAACGTATGGCCATTGTTGGTACCCTGAAGTCATAGGGAACCTTTCTTACAACTGTAGTAGTGACAGAGGTTCAAATTTTCATCCCGAGATCTGCTTCGAAGGTACGTGTGGATGGCCGTACGGAAGAGAATCGCTGTGACGTTGCAGGTCTCCTGCGTGGTGGTCTTAGTCAAGATCGGCCGAGGGCGGGACGAGGAAGCCGGGCTGGAAGGATTAGCGGGATGGGCCCAGTCCTTGTCCTTTTTGTTTTGCCTAACCGAGTAACGGAGATATGGCAACAAACCTGGGCCTGCAGCAAGGACAGCGAGGGAATGAAAAAAAAAAGAATCCCTGAGGGAAACCGTGGAATCGCACCTAGCAAGAATTCATGAGCAAGGGACAGAGAAATTAAAAGTCGTCCTGGACAGAGAAAACGAAAGTCGTCCTAGACAGAGAAATTAAAAGTCGTCCTGGACAGAGAAATTAAAAGTCGTCCTAGACAGAGAAATTAAAAGTCGTCGTGGACAGAGAAATTAAACGTCGTCGTGGACAGAGAAAACGAAAGTCGTCCTAGACAGAGAAATTAAAAGTCGTCCTAGACAGAGAAATTAAAAGTCGTCCTAGACAGAGAAAACAAAAGTCGTCCTAGACAGAGAAATTAAAAGTCGTCCTGGACAGAGAAATTAAAAGTCGTCCTAGACAGAGAAATTAAAAGTCGTCCTAGACAGAGAAATTAAAAGTCGTCCTGGACAGAGAAATTAAAAGTCGTCCTAAGACAGGGAGAACAGTCCTAAAAAATAAAAGTTTTAAACTACTTTAAAAAACCATGTAATCTTGATGAAATCCCAGAAACAAGGAGATCCCCATACATGTCATAACTGTAGTGAAAAGAGAGGAAAAGAAACACAGAAATATTTTAAAATATTTTAATAATACCTTTAGAAGCCACGTAAACGAGAAAGAAAATAATCCCTATACATGTCCAAACTTTAGTGAAGAGAGAAAGAAGGGCATTTAAGAATCAATTATTAGTTAATTAAAGTTACCCCCGTATTAGAACTGAAAAGATGGGAAAGAAAATGTCCCCACCGTCTTTGTCCACTGCGCTAAACGACGAAATATTTTTATTTTTATGTTTATTTTTTTGTTTTACTAGCTTTAAGATAATTTTAAGCGAAAAACTCAGAGTCTCCCTTAGATATAGTTTTGAATAAGTGCCGTTGATAAATTGTATGATTTGAACTAAGATTAATAAGTTGTTTTTCTGCTTAAATAATATTAGTGTTTTGTTTTAGCATCATTATTATTTGAATTATGATTTAATCTTTGTGTCCATTAAGTTCTCCTATCCATTGGTCTCTGAATAGTAATATAATATGAAAGTAACAAATGTTTTGTTTGAGGATAAATTGTATGATTTGAACTAAGATTAATAAGTTGTTTTTCTGCTTAAATAATATTAGTGTTTTGTTTTAGCATTATTATTATTTGAATTATGATTTAATCTTTGTGTCCATTAAGTTCTCCTATCCATTGGTCTCTGAATAGTAATATAATATGACAATGGTAAATGTTTCGACTTTACACACAGTAAAACATGTTTTGTTTCAGGAGTAGTTTTAAGGCCAAATTTTAAAATAAATTAATGCCCATAGTAACAATAAGAGTAGAAATTATAAGATAAGGTTTCTTATAGAAATTACTATTGATGTTATGGTCTATTGCATTTTACATGTTTATACATGCTAATACTCTACTTAATTGTTTGCTAATGTTCTAAATGAGCCATAATTTTACTGTAATTAACTCAATTTTGTCTTTTAAAGAAACGAGAGAAGTAGATGAATTAATGTTTTGATTTAAACTGACTTTTGATCTTAATTAATGTTTGATATTAGTTACACACTGAAATCATAGTGATTAAGGTTACTTTTGTTAAATATAAGATGTTTGTATTACAGATTTCCAACAAGGAAATAGACTCTGCATGCTCTAGTGTCTGTAGAAGTACTATATATATGTTATGTTTGTGTAATTTGTTGAGGGTTCATAGAAATAGGATTTCTTAGATGATAACTTAAATAATTCGGCCCCGTTTTTATTGTAAACAAATGTTAGTTAGGATGATGAAACTGAAATAAGAGATATTTCAGTGTGGTGGGGAGGGATGTCGTAGGACTTTTGGGACTCGCCATCTGGCGTATCTCATATCTCAAGAGGGTGAGAGATATAAACCAGTCCTTTATTCCCCATACAAGCCACGCCCCTGCCCTTGGGGTATTTCAAGAACCACCCAAGGCAGAGTGAGTTAGAGTTAGAGACCGGGCCTTGCCAGCAGCAGAGTAACACAGTACAGCTGAGTTAGCCTCCCCCTCTTGGGGGTAGGACTCAGGAATTAGTCATAACAGGAACTGTAGTAATAGGAGCTCTGAGTACATAGATGTTAAAATAAGAATAAACTATGATTAAGAAGATGTCTTTCACCAACCACGCTACCATAATTATAAGTATACAACGTAAGGAGGTAATTACCCTACGTCAGTGGTGACACTCGGTGGGATACTATCGTACAAAGTGGTGTCAGAAGAGGGGATAAATAAAAAAAGCTTTACGTCACCCTATTCAGGGTGTCATCACTGAAGAGAGGGGGATATAGGATGGGAAGGATTGGGGGGAAAAGCACGAAAATTAAAGGAAGAGATAAATAGAGAGGGGCAGACCCTCGTGCTAAGTTTTGGTTAAAATTATAATTTAATTGCAGCTTAACATGACTCCCTTTAGTTACTATTTAAAAGTTTGTATTCTTGATGAACACTGCTATTATTTGGTTGATTAGTTTTAATGCTATATACACACAGACACATGCTTACTTGTGCTCCTATATGCATATTTATATATCAATACACACACACACACACACACACATGTATATACATTTTTTTTTTAAACCTAGTTTGTTTATATTTTGATAGCATTTGCCGTTGGATGTGTAACGCTGGTTTGAGTACGTGCCGTGGTATGATCGGGCCTTCCCAAAGTTTGTATGCCTAGGTGAGTGTCTAGGGTTGTAAGAGCCATCACTCCAGGAGAAGTCTCTTGTGTGTGGACGGCGATAAGAGAGGTTTGTATCGTGTCTCTTTCTGTAGTCTCGCGTATAGGGGATTGTTTCATTAGCTCTTTGCTGTTTATTTTGGTATGACTGTAGTTTGGGATATTTTGTAGAATACCCAGGTTGTGTCCATTGTTTGCCCCCACGAAATGGCTGGACACTTGTGCCTGTAGGCCATTGATTCAGTTTGTAAGGCAGATATTCAAATCCTTTCAAATATGTATGTATGTATGGACATCAGATGGTGCAATACCCTCAACTAATATTTTTCACTTATAATTTGTAAAATAATTTCTTTTGAAACACTGTTGTTTTACACGCTATACAGTATCTTGGATTTAATCCTTCAAAAATAGACATTCATCAATTTGTTACAAGGACAAATTATAAATTACACACACTATTATTATCACATGCATTTAAATATAAGGTTTTCTTTACCAGATAGATATGCATATACTACCACAATTTTACATTTTATCCAAAAACTATAAATTTTTTAATAATTTACATTTTGAATATACAATGAAAAGTTTTATTGAATTTTTATTTTCTAATACATTTACAACTTGGCTTATGTATGGTGGAATTTGCCTTTTCAGGCCATCAACCCCCACGTGCCATTCTTAACGGCCTATATATATATATATATATATATATATATATATATATATATATATATATATATATATATATATATATATATATATATATATATATATATATATATATATATATATATATATATGTAGTCTCCGTGGCAAAATTGTAGCGTCCGCGACTCTGAGGCGGCAGGTCGAGGGTTCGCGCCCCGTCACGGACTGAGGTTAGTAAGGGCATACACTCAGGGTAACGATTACATCTGCCAAATCAAGTCCTTCGCAAGAAGGCAACCGTCCTAGCCCTTAGTAGAAAAGGGAGTTCGTGACGTAAAACCGAATCAAATCATATATATATATATATATATATATATATATATATATATATATATATATATATATATATATATATATATATATATATATATATATATATATATATATATATCATTTGTTCATCCCGACCGGGACTCGAACCTAGGACTTTTAATTACTAAGTCAAGGCGCTACCAACTACACACCTTCTGTGGTGTGTAGTTGGTTGGTTGGTAGGATGGGATAGGATAGGTGGGGGAAGAACAGTGACGGCGTCGAGTGAACCCTCTTAGCCCTATTCAGGGTGTCATCACTGAAGAGAGGGGGATATAGGATGGGAAGGATTGGGGGGAAAAGCACGAAAATTAAAGGAAGAGATAAATAGAGAGGGGCAGACCCTCGTGCTAAGTTTTGGTTAAAATTATAATTTAATTGCAGCTTAACATGACTCCCTTTAGTTACTATTTAAAAGTTTGTATTCTTGATGAACACTGCTATTATTTGGTTGATTAGTTTTAATGCTATATACACACAGACACATGCTTACTTGTGCTCCTATATGCATATTTATATATCAATACACACACACACACACACATGTATATACATTTTTTTTTTTTAAACCTAGTTTGTTTATATTTTGATAGCATTTGCCGTTGGATGTGTAACGCTGGTTTGAGTACGTGCCATGGTATGATCGGGCCTTCCCAAAGTTTGTATGCCTAGGTGAGTGTCTAGGGTTGTAAGAGCCATCACTCCAGGAGAAGTCTCTTGTGCTTGGACGGCGATAAGAGAGGTTTGTATTGTGTCTCTTTCTGTAGTCTCGCGTATAGGGGATTGTTTCATTAGCTCTTTGCTGTTTATTTTGGTATGACTGTAGTTTGGGATATTTTGTAGAATACCCAGGTTGTGTCCATTGTTTGCCCCCACGAAATGGCTGGACACTTGTGCCTGTAGGCCATTGATTCAGTTTGTAAGGCAGATATTCAAATCCTTTCAAATATGTATGTATGTATGGACATCAGATGGTGCAATACCCTCAACTAATATTTTTCACTTATAATTTGTAAAATAATTTCTTTTGAAACACTGTTGTTTTACACGCTATACAGTATCATGGATTTAATCCTTCATAAATAGACATTCATCAATTTGTTACAAGGACAAATTATAAATTACACACACTATTATTATCACATGCATTTAAATATAAGGTTTTCTTTACCAGATAGTTATGCATATACTACCACAATTTTACATTTTATACAAAAATAACTATAAATTTTTTAATAATTTACATTTTGAATATACAATGAACAATTTTATTGAATTTTTATTTTCTAATACATTTACAAGTTGGCTTATGTATGGTGGAATTTGCCTTTTCAGGCCATCAACCCCCACGTGCCATTCTTAACGGCCTATATATATATATATATATATATATATATATATATATATATATATATATATATATATATATATATATATATATATATATATATATATATATATATATATATATATATATGTAGTCTACGTGGCAAAATTGTAGCGTCCGCGACTCTGAGGCGGCAGGTCGAGGGTTCGCGCCCCGTCACGGACTGAGGTTAGTAAGGGCATACACTCAGGGTAACGATTACATCTGCCAAATCAAGTCCTTCGCAAGAAGGCAACCGTCCTAACCCTTAGTAGAAAAGGGAGTTCGTGACGTAAAACCGAATCAAATCATATATATATATATATATATATATATATATATATATATATATATATATATATATATATATATATATATATATATATATATATATAATATATATATATATATATATATATATATATATATATATATCATTTGTTCATCCCGACCGGGACTCGAACCTAGGACTTTTAATTACTAAGTCAAGGCGCTACCAACTACACACCTTCTGTGGTGTGTAGTTGGTTGGTTGGTAGGATGGGATAGGATAGGTGGGGGAAGAACAGTGACGGCATCGAGTGAACTCTCTTAGCCCTATTCAGGGTGTCATCACTGAAGAGAGGGGGATATAGGATGGGAAGGATTGGGGGGAAAAGCACGAAAATTAAAGGAAGAGATAAATAGAGAGGGGCAGACCCTCGTGCTAAGTTTTGGTTAAAATTATAATTTAATTGCAGCTTAACATGACTCCCTTTAGTTACTATTTAAAAGTTTGTATTCTTGATGAACACTGCTATTATTTGGTTGATTAGTTTTAATGCTATATACACACAGACACATGCTTACTTGTGCTCCTATATGCATATTTATATATCAATATTTATATATCAATACCCTCTGTGAGAGGGAGAACATAAAAATGAAGCCATCTCTGTCCCAAACCTCTCCCACCCATGGGTCGGGAGAAGGGGTAGTCATCAGAGGACTTAAACAGAGAATCAAGAAGTTAGAGGAAATGGTTACAAGCCTTGATGATAAAATTCGGAATATGGATGGAGAAATGAAAGAGAATGAAACACTCAGAGAACAAATAAGATCTTTGGAGGAAGCAAATAAAGCACAAGGGCAGGAGAGAAAGGAACTAGAAAAAAGAATAAAGAAGCTGGAAGGGGAAAAGAGTCAACTAGAATCTAGAATTTCTAAACAAGAAGATAAAAACAAACAGCTAAATGACAACCTAAAGGAATTAGATGTTAGTTCACTGCTCTCTTCTGAGAGAGACGAGATTGCTGCTTGGAATGTTCAGATTAAGGAAAACATTGAACAGTTCAAAAAAGAGTTCCAGGAGCTGAATATGGAAAATGATGCCATGAAAACGTCCTTTGCTGATGCACTAAAGGGGAATGTGGCAGTAAAAGAGGCTGTAAAGGTGGTGGCACTGGAAAACATACAAACAGTTGACTATAAAGAGACAGTAATCGAAAAAATGAAAGACGTTGTGATGGAAAGGGCAAACCCACTCATCAGACAGGCACTTGATAAGGAGAAGACAGTGGTAATCTCAGGCATAAGTGAATCCCAGGAGCCAACATGGCAGGGGAGACTTGAAGAAAATAAAGCTAACGTTGTAGACCTGATAAGAAAGCTTGGAGTAGTATGTGGTCCTGAGGATATTGTAAACATACACCAACTAGGTAAATATTCGAGGGAAGGAAAGCCGAGACCAACAAAAGTAACCTTTGAGAGAGGGGAGACATGTAGGGAAATATTGTTGAGAAAAAAAAGTCTAAAAGACCTTCAAGAATGCAAAGAAGTGTTCATTAGACGATACAGAACACAGGAAGAGATGGGAAAGATCAAAAACTTGTTGCAAGAGGCAAGAAGGTTAAATGATGAAAGAAATGAAGAAGAGAAGAAAAATTTTCATTACAGAATACTTCCAGACAAAGGGGAGATAAAGAAGATAATGACAGAAGATCAGGGGATGGGGCCTCATTAAGATTGTTATACACAAATGCTGATGGATTAGCTGGTAAGGCAGTAGAATTAAAAGATAGGATTCACAACAGTAAGGCAGATATAGTAGCAATTACAGAGACTAAGTTGAGTGAGGACATAAACAGTGTCACAGTTTTTCCTAAGGGCTTCAGAATACTAAGGGTCGAAAGATCTGAGAGGACTGGTGGAGGGATAGCACTGCTCATAAGTGAGAGGATTCAAGTTGAAGAAATAAACTTGGCTATAGAAAGTGAGTTCAGGGAATTTCTTGTTGCTCGCATAAATACTGGGTCAGAGAGCATTATAATAACTGTTGTATACAACCCACCAAGGAACCAAAATAGGCTTGAAATTTATGAGGAAAGTCATATAGGTACGATTGAAGTCATAAACTCAGTTGTTAACATGGCGCGGGAGAAAAAATGTAGGATTTTGATTATGGGAGACTTTAATCATAAAGAGATAGATTGGATAAATCTTGACCCACACAGTGGTGAGGACTCATTTGGGGCAAGATTCCTAGATTGCGTACAAGGGAATTTCCTACACCAACATGTAATGGAACCAACAAGAGCCAGGGGTGGGGATGAGCCATCACTACTTGATCTGGTGTTCACAGATAATGGGTTGGATATTGAAAATATTGAGTATGAACCACCAATTGGAAAGAGTGACCACTGTGTGTTGTTGATGGAGTATATCATTGAAGACATTCTTCCTGAGAGTAGAGGCACTGAGGACATGAGGAGGAAGTATCCGAAAGGAGATTACATCAAAATGAATGAGCTTTTTGCAGTTATTGACTGGAGAACCTTATTTTACAACAAATCTGTACAAGAAATGTATGACATCTTTTGTGAGAAATATGGGAAGATAGTAGATTGCTGCATACCTGTCACCAAAGTAGGTGTAATTCATGCCAGAGAGAAATGGTTCGATAATGGGTGTAAAAGAGCTAAGGAGTGGAGAGACAAATGCTGGAAAAGGTATAGGAGGAGAAAAAACATAAATGCCTGGCAAACCTACAAAAGAGCAAGAAATGACTACCTAAGTAAAAGGAGAGAGGCAGAGAGAGATTATGAGAGGGACATCACCAGGAAGGCTAAAGAAAATCCCAAGCTTTTCCACAGCTTTATCAGAGGAAAACTGAAGGTAAAAGAACAGGTTTTAAGGCTAAAGAGAGCGGATGGAAGCATCACTGAGACGGACGAAGAGATCTGCAAAGAATTGAACAAGGAGTTTCAGTCAGTATTTACAGTAGAAAATACCCCACCCCCTCAGATTGCAGTGATAGAAGCTCAAGGGCCGGTACTAGAGAACATCAACCTTACAGCCACAGAGGTATGCAAAGCGCTGATGGATTTAGATGTTCATAAAGCTACAGGTCCTGATGACATATCCCCTCATGTGCTTAAAAAATGCGCAAACACAATATCAGTGGCACTAAGTATCATATTTAAGGAGTCACTGGAGTCGGGGGAGATTCCAAGATGCTGGAAACAAGCAAATGTGATACCTATCTTCAAAAAGGGAAGGAGGGATACGGCTCTGAACTATAGACCAGTTTCCTTGACCAGCATAGTTTGCAAACTTATGGAGAAACTACTAAGGAAACATATCTCTCTTCACTTGGAATCCTTCAACTTTTTGTCAGTGAGGCAACATGGCTTCAGAGAGGGAAGATCAACAGTAACAAACTTATTAGAATTTTATGATGAGGTAAGCCAAATCTTACAGGAAAGAGAGGGCTGGGCAGATTGCATATTCCTAGACTTCCAGAAAGCGTTTGACACTGTTCCACATGGGAGACTTATTAGGAAGCTGCAATCAATGGCTAGAATAGGTGGAAATGTCTTGGAATGGATAAAAACTTACTTAGAAGGAAGGGAACAGAGGGTTAGAGTAAGACACTCAGTGTCTGAATGGAGAAGAGTTAGTAGTGGAGTTCCACAGGGTTCAGTTTTAGGGCCACTTTTGTTCCTTGTATATGTAAATGACCTACCAGAGTCTGTAAATTCATTCATGAATATGTTTGCAGATGATGCAAAGATTGTGAAGAAAGTAAAAAACGAGAACAATGGTAGAGAACTTCAGGAGGATCTAAATAATCTGCATGAGTGGTCAGAAAAGTGGCTAATGAAATTCAATACCTCAAAATGTAAGGTAATGAGAATGGGTACAAGTGCAAGAAGGCCCAAGCTTGACTACTCGGTGGCTGGAGTACAACTTCAAGAGACAGAAAATGAGAGAGATCTAGGAGTAAACATACTGGCAGATTTGTCTCCAGAAATACATATAAATGGCGTAGTAAGGGCAGCATATGCATTCTTATCAAACGTAAGGGTAGCCTTCAGGCACATGGACAAGGAAATGTTCAGAAATATTTATGTAACCTATGTGAGGCCAAAACTCGAATATGCAGCCCCCTTTTGGAATCCGCACTTGAAAAAGCACATAGCTAAGCTTGAAAAAGTTCAAAGACATGCCACGAAACTGGTGCCAGAAATACGCAATCTCGGTTATGATGAGAGGCTGAGGGAATTAGACTTGCCATCACTCGAAGCTAGAAGAGTAAGGGGGGATATGGTGACAGTCTTTAAATTCCTTCATGGTTATGATAGAGTGGATAGGGATCGACTTTTCGATATGGCTGGCTCTAGAACTAGAGGTCATAGTTTGAAGCTTCGGAAGAAAACTTGTTTGCAGGATGTAAGGAAATACTTTTTCAGTGTAAGAGTAGTTGATAATTGGAATTCGCTAAGCGAGGAGGTAATTAATGCTATCTCAATCCATAGTTTTAAGGACAGGTATGATAAGTATCACTAAGTCTAAAAATGGAACCGATCAGGAGACGGGAAGATACGAGCTTTGGGCTCTTTCCCGTAAACACAATTAGGTAATCAATTAGGTAATCACACACACACACACATGTATATACATTTTTTTTTTAAACCTAGTTTGTTTATATTTTGATAGCATTTGCCGTTGGATGTGTAACGCTGGTTTGAGTACGTGCCGTGGTATGATCGGGCCTTCCCAAAGTTTGTATGCCTAGGTGAGTGTCTAGGGTTGTAAGAGCCATCACTCCAGGAGAAGTCTCTTGTGCGTGGACGGCGATAAGAGAGGTTTGTATTGTGTCTCTTTCTGTAGTCTCGCGTATAGGGGATTGTTTCATTAGCTCTTTGCTGTTTAATTTGGTATGACTGTAGTTTGGGATATTTTGTAGAATACCCAGGTTGTGTCCATTGTTTGCCCCCACGAAATGGCTGGACACTTGTGCCTGTAGGCCATTGATTCAGTTTGTAAGGCAGATATTCAAATCCTTTCAAATATGTATGTATGTATGGACATCAGATGGTGCAATACCCTCAACTAATATTTTTCACTTATAATTTGTAAAATAATTTCTATTGAAACACTGTTGTTTTACACGCTATACAGTATCTTGGATTTAATCCTTCAAAAATAGACATTCATCAATTTGTTACAAGGACAAATTATAAATTACACACACTATTATTATCACATGCATTTAAATATAAGGTTTTCTTTACCAGATAGTTATGCATATACTACCACAATTTTACATTTTATCCAAAAATAACTATAAATTTTTTAATAATTTACATTTTGAATATACAATGAAAAATTTTATTGAATTTTTATTTTCTAATACATTTACAACTTGGCTTATGTATGGTGGAATTTGCCTTTTCAGGCCATCAACCCCCACGTGCCATTCTTAACGGCCTATATATATATATATATATGTAGTCGCCGTGGCTCAGTCGGTAGCGTCTCCGACTCTGAGGCGTCAGGTCGAGGGTTCGCGCCCCGTCACGGTCTGAGGTTAGCAAAGGCATGCACTCAGCGTAAGGATTACATCTGCCGAAACAAGTCCTTCGCAAGAAGGCAACCGTCCTAGCCCTTGGTAGATAAGGGAGTCCGTGACGTAAAACCGGAACATATATATATATATATATATATATATATATATATATATATATATATATATATATATATATATATATATATATATATATATATATATATATATATATATATATATATATATATATATAGTCTCCGTGGCAAAATTGTAGCGTCCGCGACTCAGAGGCGGCAGGTCGAGGGTTCGCGCCCCGTCACGGACTGAGGTTAGTAAGTGCATACACTCAGGGTAACGATTACATCTGCCAAATCAAGTCCTTCG
Source organism: Halocaridina rubra (assembly GCA_037179515.1). Lineage (NCBI taxonomy): Eukaryota > Metazoa > Arthropoda > Malacostraca > Decapoda > Atyidae > Halocaridina > Halocaridina rubra. Next base: position 22,679 of record JAXCGZ010009845.1, read on the forward strand.
CAAGAAGGCAACCGTCCTAGCCCTTAGTAGAAAAGGGAGTTCGTGACGTAAAACCGAATCAAATCATATATATATATATATATATATATATATATATATATATATATATATATATATATATATATATATATATATATATATATATATATCATTTGTTCATCCCGACCGGGACTCGAACCTAGGACTTTTAATTACTAAGTCAAGGCGCTACCAACTACACACCTTCTGTGGTGTGTAGTTGGTTGGTTGGTAGGATGGGATAGGATAGGTGGGGGAAGAACAGTGACGGCGTCGAGTGAACTCTCCTAGCCCTATTCAGGGTGTCATCACTGAAGAGAGGGGGATATAGGATGGGAAGGATTGGGGGGAAAAGCACGAAAATTAAAGGAAGAGATAAATAGAGAGGGGCAGACCCTCGTGCTAAGTTTTGGTTAAAATTATAATTTAATTGCAGCTTAACATGACTCCCTTTAGTTACTATTTAAAAGTTTGTATTCTTGATGAACACTGCTATTATTTGGTTGATTAGTTTTAATGCTATATACACACAGACACATGCTTACTTGTGCTCCTATATGCATATTTATATATCAATACACACACACACACACACACACACACACACACACATGTATATACATTTTTTTTTTAAACCTAGTTTGTTTATATTTTGATAGCATTTGCCGTTGGATGTGTAACGCTGGTTTGAGTACGTGCCGTGGTATGATCGGGCCTTCCCAAAGTTTGTATGCCTAGGTGAGTGTCTAGGGTTGTAAGAGCCATCACTCCAGGAGAAGTCTCTTGTGCGTGGACGGCGATAAGAGAGGTTTGTATTGTGTCTCTTTCTGTAGTCTCGCGTATAGGGGATTGTTTCATTAGCTCTTTGCTGTTTATTTTGGTATGACTGTAGTTTGGGATATTTTGTAGAATACCCAGGTTGTGTCCATTGTTTGCCCCCACGAAATGGCTGGACACTTGTGCCTGTAGGCCATTGATTCAGTTTGTAAGGCAGATATTCAAATCCTTTCAAATATGTATGTATGTATGGACATCAGATGGTGCAATACCCTCAACTAATATTTTTCACTTATAATTTGTAAAATAATTTCTTTTGAAACACCGTTGTTTTACACGCTATACAGTATCTTGGATTTAATCCTTCAAAAATAGACATTCATCAATTTGTTACAAGGACAAATTATAAATTACACACACTATTATTATCACATGCATTTAAATATAAGGTTTTCTTTACCAGATAGTTATGCATATACTACCACAATTTTACGTTTTATCCAAAAATAACTATAAATTTGTTAATAATTTACATTTTGAATATACAATGAAAAATTTTATTGAATTTTTATTTTCTAATACATTTACAACTTGGCTTATGTATGGTGGAATTTGCCTTTTCAGGCCATCAACCCCCACGTGCCATTCTTAACGGCCTATATATATATATATATATATATATATATATATATATATATATATATATATATATATATATATATATATATATATATATATATATATATATATATATATATATGTAGTCTCCGTGGCAAAATTGTAGCGTCCGCGACTCTGAGGCGGCAGGTCGAGGGTTCGCGCCCCGTCACGGACTGAGGTTAGTAAGGGCATACACTCAGGGTAACGATTACATCTGCCAAATCAAGTCCTTCGCAAGAAGGAAACCGTCCTAGCCCTTAGTAGAAAAGGGAGTTCGTGACGTAAAACTGAATCAAATCATATATATATATATATATATATATATATATATATATATATATATATATATATATATATATATATATATATATATATATATATATATATATATATATATATATATATATATATATATATATATATCATTTGTTCATCCCGACCGGGACTCGAACCTAGGACTTTTAATTACTAAGTCAAGGCGCTACCAACTACACACCTTCTGTGGTGTGTAGTTGGTTGGTTGGTAGGATGGGATAGGATAGGTGGGGGAAGAACAGTGACGGCGTCGAGTGAACTCTCTTAGCCCTATTCAGGGTGTCATCACTGAAGAGAGGGGGATATAGGATGGGAAGGATGGGGGGAAAAGCACGAAAATTAAAGGAAGAGATAAATAGAGAGGGGCAGACCCTCGTGCTAAGTTTTGGTTAAAATTATAATTTAATTGCAGCTTAACATGACTCCCTTTAGTTACTATTTAAAAGTTTGTATTCTTGATGAACACTGCTATTATTTGGTTGATTAGTTTTAATGCTATATACACACAGACACATGCTTACTTGTGCTCCTATATGCATATTTATATATCAATACACACACACACACACACACACACACACACACACACACATGTATATACATTTTTTTTTAAACCTAGTTTGTTTATATTTTGATAGCATTTGCCGTTGGATGTGTAACGCTGGTTTGAGTACGTGCCGTGGTATGATCGGGCCTTCCCAAAGTTTGTATGCCTAGGTGAGTGTCTAGGGTTGTAAGAGCCATCACTCCAGGAGAAGTCTCTTGTGCGTGGACGGCGATTAGAGAGGTTTGTATTGTGTCTCTTTCTGTAGTCTCGCGTATAGGGGATTGTTTCATTAGCTCTTTGCTGTTTATTTTGGTATGACTGTAGTTTGGGATATTTTGTAGAATACCCAGGTTGTGTCCATTGTTTGCCCCCACGAAATGGCTGGACACTTGTGCCTGTAGGCCATTGATTCAGTTTGTAAGGCAGATATTCAAATCCTTTCAAATATGTATGTATGTATGGACATCAGATGGTGCAATACCCTCAACTAATATTTTTCACTTATAATTTGTAAAATAATTTCTTTTGAAACACTGTTGTTTTACACGCTATACAGTATCTTGGATTTAATCCTTCAAAAATAGACATTCATCAATTTGTTACAAGGACAAATATTATTACACACACTATTATTATCACATGCATTTAAATATAAGGTTTTCTTTACCAGATAGTTATGCATATACTACCACAATTTTACATTTTATCCAAAAAGTAACTATAAATTTGTTAATAATTTACATTTTGAATATACAATGAAAAATTTTATTGAATTTTTATTTTCTAATACATTTACAACTTGGCTTATGTATGGTGGAATTTGCCTTTTCAGGCCATCAACCCCCACATGCCATTCTTAACGGCCTATATATATATATATATATATATATATATATATATATATATATATATATATATATATATATATATATATATATATATATATATATATATATATATATATATATATATATATATGTAGTCTACGTGGCAAAATTGTAGCGTCCGCGACTCTGAGGCGGCAGGTCGAGGGTTCGCGCCCCGTCACGGACTGAGGTTAATAAGGGCATACACTCAGGGTAACGATTACATCTGCCAAATCAAGTCCTTCGCAAGAAGGCAACCATCCTAGCCCTTAGTAGAAAAGGGAGTTCGTGACGTAAAACCGAATCAAATCATATATATATATATATATATATATATATATATATATATATATATATATATATATATATATATATATATATATATATATATATATATATATATATGAATCATTTGTTCATCCCGACCGGGACTCGAACCTAGGACTTTTAATTACTAAGTCAAGGCGCTACCAACTACACACCTTCTGTGGTGTGTAGTTGGTTGGTTGGTAGGATGGGATAGGATAGGTGGGGGAAGAACAGTGACGGCGTCGAGTGAACTCTCTTAGCCATATTCAGGGTGTCATCACTGAAGAGAGGGGGATATAGGATGGGAATTATTGGGAGGAAAAGCACGAAAATTAAAGGAAGAGATAAATAGAGAGGGGCAGACCCTCGTGCTAAGTTTTGGTTAAAATTATAATTTAATTGCAGCTTAACATGACTCCCTTTAGTTACTATTTAAAAGTTTGTATTCTTGATGAACACTGCTATTATTTGGTTGATTAGTTTTAATGCTATATACACACAGACACATGCTTACTTGTGCTCCTATATGCATATTTATATATCAATACATACACACACACACACACACACACACACACACGCACACACACATGTATATACATTTTTTTTTTAAACCTAGTTTGTTTATATTTTGATAGCATTTGCCGTTGGATGTGTAACGCTGGTTTGAGTACGTGCCGTGGTATGATCGGGCCTTCCCAAAGCTTGTATGCCTAGGTGAGTGTCTAGGGTTGTAAGAGCCATCACTCCAGGAGAAGTCTCTTGTGCTTGGACGGCGATAAGAGAGGTTTGTATCATGTCTCTTTCTGTAGTCTCGCGTATAGGGGATTGTTTCATTAGCTCTTTGCTGTTTATTTTGGTATGACTGTAGTTTGGGATATTTTGTAGAATACCCAGGTTGTGTCCATTGTTTGCCCCCACGAAATGGCTGGACACTTGTGCCTGTAGGCCATTGATTCAGTTTGTAAGGCAGATATTCAAATCCTTTCAAATATGTATGTATGTATGGACATCAGATGGTGCAATACCCTCAACTAATATTTTTCACTTATAATTTGTAAAATAATTTCTTTTGAAACACTGTTGTTTTACACGCTATACAGTATCTTGGATTTAATCCTTCAAAAATAGACATTCATCAATTTGTTACTAGGACAAATTATAAATTACACACACTATTATTATCACATGCATTTAAATATAAGGTTTTCTTTACCAGATAGTTATGCATATACTACCACAATTTTACATTTTATCCAAAAATAACTATAAATTTGTTAATAATTTACATTTTGAATATACAATGAAAAATTTTATTGAATTTTTATTTTCTAATACATTTACAACTTGGCTTATGTATGGTGGAATTTGCCTTTTCAGGCCATCAACCCCCACCTGCCATTCTTAACGGCCTATATATATATATATATATATATATATATATATATATATATATATATATATATATATATATATATATATATATATATATATATATGTAGTCTCCGTGGCAAAATGGTAGCGTCCGCGACTCTGAGGCGGCAGGTCGAGGGTTCGCGCCCCGTCACGGACTGAGGTTAGTAAGGGCATACACTCAGGGTAACGATTACATCTGCCAAATCAAGTCCTTCGCAAGAAGGAAACCGTCCTAGCCCTTAGTAGAAAAGGGAGTTCGTGACGTAAAACCGAATCAAATCATATATATATATATATATATATATATATATATATATATATATATATATATATATATATATATATATATATATATATATATATATATATATATATATATATATATATGAATCATTTGTTCATCCCGACCGGGACTCGAACCTAGGACTTTTAATTACTAAGTCAAGGCGCAACCAACTACACACCTTCTGTGGTGTGTAGTTGGTTGGTTGGTAGGATGGGATAGGATAGGTGGGGGAGGAACAGTGACGGCGTCGAGTGAACTCTCTTAGCCCTATTCAGGGTGTCATCACTGAAGAGAGGGGGATATAGGATGGGAAGGATTGGGTGGAAAAGCACGAAAATTAAAGGAAGAGATAAATAGAGAGGGGCAGACCCTCGTGCTAAGTTTTGGTTAAAATTATAATTTAATTGCAGCTTAACATGACTCCCTTTAGTTACTATTTAAAAGTTTGTATTCTTGATGAACACTGCTATTATTTGGTTGATTAGTTTTAATGCTATATACACACAGACAAATGCTTACTTGTGCTCCTATATGCATATTTATATATCGATACATACACCACACACACACACAAAATAAAGCTAACGTTGTAGACCTGATAAGAAAGCTTGGAGTAGTATGTGGTCCTGAGGATATTGTAAACATATACCAACTAGGTAAATATTCGAGGGAAGGAAAGCCGAGACCAACAAAAGTAATCTTTGAGAGAGGGGAGACATGTAGGGAAATATTGTTGAGAAAAAAAAGTCTAAAAGACCTTCAAGAATGCAAAGAAGTGTTCATTAGACGATACAGAACACAGGAAGAGATGGGAAAGATCAAAAACTTGTTGCAAGAGGCAAGAAGGTTAAATGATGAAAGAAATGAAGAAGAGAAGAAAAATTTTCGTTACAGAATACTTCCAGACAAAGGGGAGATAAAGAAGATAATGACAGAAGATCAGGGGATGGGGCCTCATTAAGATTGCTATACACAAATGCTGATGGATTAGCTGGTAAGGCAGTAGAATTAAAAGATAGGATTCACAACAGTAAGGCAGATATAGTAGCAATTACAGAGACTAAGTTGAGTGAGGACATAAACAGTGTCACAGTTTTTCCTAAGGGCTTCAGAATACTAAGGGTCGAAAGATCTGAGAGGACTGGTGGAGGGATAGCACTGCTCATAAGTGAGAGGATTCAAGTTGAAGAAATAAACTTGGCTATAGAAAGTGAGTTCAGGGAATTTCTTGTTGCTCGCATAAATACTGGGTCAGAGAGCTTTATAATAACTGTTGTATACAACCCACCAAGGAACCAAAATAGGCTTGAAATTTATGAGGAAAGTCATATAGGTACGATTGAAGTCATAAACTCAGTTGTTAACATGGCGCGGGAGAAAAAATGTAGGATTTTGATTATGGGAGACTTTAATCATAAAGAGATAGATTGGATAAATCTTGACCCACACAGTGGTGAGGACTCATTTGGGGCAAGATTCCTAGATTGCGTACAAGGGAATTTCCTACACCAACATGTAATGGAACCAACAAGAGCCAGGGGTGGGGATGAGCCATCACTACTTGATCTAGTGTTCACAGATAATGTGTTGGATATTGAAAATATTGAGTATGAACCACCAATTGGAAAGAGTGACCACTGTGTGTTGTTGATGGAGTATATCATTGAAGACATTCTTCCTGAGAGTAGAGGCACTGAGGACATGAGGAGGAACTATCGGAAAGGAGATTACATCAAAATGAATGAGCTTTTTGCAGTTATTGACTGGAGAACCTTATTTTACAACAAATCTGTACAAGAAATGTATGACATCTTTTGTGAGAAATATGGGAAGATAGTAGATTGCTGCATACCTGTCACCAAAGTAGGTGTAATTCATGCCAGAGAGAAATGGTTCGATAATGGGTGTAAAAGAGCTAAGGAGTGGAGAGACAAATGCTGGAAAAGGTATAGGAGGAGAAAAAACATAAATGCCTGGCAAACCTACAAAAGAGCAAGAAATGACTACCTAAGTAAAAGGAGAGAGGCAGAGAGAGATTATGAGAGGGACATCACCAGGAAGGCTAAAGAAAATCCCAAGCTTTTCCACAGCTTTATCAGAGGAAAACTGAAGGTAAAAGAACAGGTTTTAAGGCTAAAGAGAGCGGATGGAAGCATCACTGAGACGGACGAAGAGATCTGCAAAGAATTGAACAAGGAGTTTCAGTCAGTATTTACAGTAGAAAATACCCCACCCCCTCAGATTGCAGTGATAGAAGCTCAAGGGCCGGTATTAGAGAACATCAACCTTACAGCCACAAAGGTATGCAAAGCGCTGATGGATTTAGATGTTCATAAAGCTACAGGTCCTGATGACATATCCCCTCATGTGCTTAAAAAATGCGCAAACACAATATCAGTGGCACTAAGTATCATATTCAAGGAGTCACTGGAGTCGGGGGAGATTCCAAGATGCTGGAAACAAGCAAATGTGATACCTATCTTCAAAAAGGGAAGGAGGGATACGGCTCTGAACTATAGACCAGTTTCCTTGACCAGCATAGTTTGCAAACTTATGGAGAAACTACTAAGGAAACATATCTCTCTTCACTTGGAATCCTTCAACTTTTTGTCAGTGAGGCAACATGGCTTCAGAGAAGGAAGATCAACAGTAACAAACTTATTAGAATTTTATGATGAGGTAAGCCAAATCTTACAGGAAAAAGAGGGCTGGGCAGATTGCATATTCCTAGACTTCCAGAAAGCGTTTGACACTGTTCCACATGGGAGACTTATTAGGAAGCTGCAATCAATGGCTAGAATAGGTGGAAATGTCTTGGAATGGATAAAAACTTACTTAGAAGGAAGGGAACAGAAGGTTAGAGTAAGACACTCAGTGTCTGAATGGAGAAGAGTTAGTAGTGGAGTTCCACAGGGTTCAGTTTTAGGGCCACTTTTGTTCCTTGTATATGTAAATGACCTACCAGAGTCTGTAAATTCATTCATGAATATGTTTGCAGATGATGCAAAGATTGTGAAGAAAGTAAAAAACGAGAACAATGGTAGAGAACTTCAGGAGGATCTAAATAATCTGCATGAGTGGTCAGAAAAGTGGCTAATGAAATTCAATACCTCAAAATGTAAGGTAATGAGAATGGGTACAAGTGCAAGAAGGCCCAAGCTTGACTACTCGGTGGCTGGAGTACAACTTCAAGAGACAGAAAATGAGAGAGATCTAGGAGTAAACATACTGGCAGATTTGTCTCCAGAAATACATATAAATGGCGTAGTAAGGGCAGCATATGCATTCTTATCAAATGTAAGGGTAGCCTTCAGGCACATGGACAAGGAAATGTTCAGAAATATTTATGTAACCTATGTGAGGCCAAAACTCGAATATGCAGCCCCCTTTTGGAATCCGCACTTGAAAAAGCACATAGCTAAGCTTGAAAAAGTTCAAAGACATGCCACGAAACTGATGCCAGAAATACGCAATCTCGGTTATGATGAGAGGCTGAGGGAATTAGACTTGCCATCACTCGAAGCTAGAAGAGTAAGGGGGGATATGGTGACAGTCTTTAAATTCCTTCATGGTTATGATAGAGTGGATAGGGATCGATATTTCGATATGGCTGGCTCTAGAACTAGAGGTCATAGTTTGAAGCTTCGTAAGAAAACTTGTTTGCAGGATGTAAGGAAATACTTTTTCAGTGTAAGAGTAGTTGATAATTGGAATTCGCTAAGCGAGGAGGTAGTTAATGCTATCTCAATCCATAGTTTTAAGGACAGGTATGGTAAGTATCACTAAGTCTAAAAATGGAACCGATCAGGAGACGGGAAGATACGAGCTTTGGGCTCTTTCCCGTAAACACAATTAGGTAATCAATTAGGTAATCACACACACATATGTATATACATTTTTTTTTTAAACCTAGTTTGTTTATATTTTGATAGCATTTGTTAAGAGAAGTTTAGTGGGAGAGATAGATCAGAATGGATTATTATTTACAGATTATTTACATGATTTTTATACACTATTTACATATTATTATTTTTATATTTTTAAATTGTTTTGCCCGTGTACATTCACATATGCATATGCATATCCAAATGTACACGTGCAATATTTAGGAATTTATAGGAAGTTCTAGAGTTTTGCTTTATCTAGTATATACAGGTTCTGGTGGATTTCCTGATAATATTGGGGAAATTCTTTTCCACCAGGAATGGTCTCAGTTTCTTTCGTTATTTAAAATGTTTGTTTCTTGGAGTAATTCTTGAAAGTCGATTTCCATTTTTCCCCAGGTTTTAGATGTCAATTTAAATAAATACTTATTTAATGCCCCGACTTTAAGGCTCTTGTGAATCTCTTCCATTCTCTCTAGCTGGCTATTTGATTTAAAAACAGTCAGGGATATAAGGGGAACCAACACAAGACAGAGCAGTGAGCTCTTTATTCACAGAACAAACACAGAAGCAGGTTCAAAGATGATCACTATTAAAGGGCCAACACTCTGGAATAATATTCCAGAGCATCTTAAAAATGCATCTTTAAGGCTCTTGTGAATCTTTTATATATGGCGATTTTAATGATGATCAACTAAAAAGAGAAAATAAAATGAGTAGACTTATTAAGAATTTAAATCTAGAACAGATTATAAATAAACCAACTAGAATCACTCCCACTTCAGTTTCCCAAATCGATCTAGTAATAACAAACTCCAAACATATGATAACTAAGTGTGACGTAATGCCAAGCCCTATAGCAGACCACGAGGAAATTGTAACGTCCCTAAATATTCGCAAACCAAAGAGACAACCAATCTTTAAAACATTCAGATGCTTAAGAAATTATTCACAAGAATTACTTTGTAGTTTACTTATGAATGAAGTACATAAATTAAATGAAATTCTATATACCGATAATATTAATATACAAGTAAAAGTTTTAACCAGTGTCTTATCATCATGTATAGATCGATGTGCACCACTCGTGACAAGAGAAATATTTCGTCCCCCCGCTCCTTGGATAACAGATGACATAAAAAACATTATGAAAGAAAGAGACAAACTACAAAATGAAGTAAAACTACAAAGAGATAATATCCCTTTAAGAGAAAAGTTTACAGAGCATAAGAAACAAGTAAAATTATTATTAAGTAACAGTAAGAAACAGTATTACAAAAATGAATTTCAAAACGCTAAAGGCAATATCTCTGATACATGGAAAATTGCTAAAACCATGCTTTCCAATAACTGTAATAAAAGTAGTAACATATCAATTATACCCGATGAGGTAGATGTAAGTGCTAAAGCAGAAGAGTTCAATAATTTTTTTGCTGAAGTGGGGAAAAAAACCTTTGAAAAAACAAAAAAAGAAATAATAAATGAAATCAATAATAGTAATGGTGGTAATAATAATGATGATGGTAGTAGTAATAATAATAGAAATGTTGATAATGGTGTAAATAATAATGATGGTGGTAGTAATGGTAATGATAATAGTGATGATGGTAGTAATAATAATAATAATGTTAATCTTCAAGAACATAGTGCATTCAATAGAAGTACTGATGTCTTTAACCCTACTACAGTAGATTGTAATACAATAATCTTAGTAATAAAAAGTCTGAAAGACTCTAATGCATATGGATCAGATGGAATTTGTTTTCGTTTTATTAGAGATTCATTATTTGTAATAGCATATTATCTGACGGTAATAATCAATACTTCCATAGTTACCAATATTACCCAGATTTATGTAAAAATCCCCATGTAATTCCTGGTTTTAAAAATGGAAATCCTGACGACGTCTCTAACTATAGACCAATCTCTTTACTACCAATTTTATCAAAGATACTTGAAAAGATTATTGCAAATCAGTTAAGTGAGTTTCTTGAAAAAAATAAACTTATTGCAAAAAGTCAACACGGTTTCAGGCCAAAATTATCAACTGAAACTGCCTTATTGAAAATATCAGATGAAATATACAAAAATATAGATAATAAGAAAATATCATTGCTACTACTACTCGATCTTTCTAAAGCTTTTGATAGTGTACACCATACCATCTTATTAGAAAAATGCAAAAAAATGAACATTGACCCAAGCTGGTTCGAGAACTATTTAAAAAACCGCTACCAGTCAGTCAGAATAAAAGATGTAGTTTCAAGTCGCAAGAAGGTATTGTTTGGGGTCCCTCAGGGATCGATCCTAGGACCTATACTTTTTCTAATATATGTAAACGATCTAGTAAAATATTTACCTAACTGTTATGTCATTCAATATGCTGACGATACTCAAATCTTAATTGAAGGAGAAATTAATGATTTAGAAAATATTATTCATAGAGCAGAAGAAATTTTGTATATGGCTAAACGTTACTTTCTAAAAAATGGTCTGTTACTTAATGAAACTAAAACCCAATCTATTCTTATCGGATCCAGACAATTATTATCAGAAGTTGATGACAATCTTCATATAAATTTTAACGGTAATATCATTAAGCCAATGAACTCGGTAAAGAACCTAGGTGTCTATTTTGACCGTTACATGAATTTTGAAATGCATATAGATGAAATTTATAAAAAAGTAATGGGTACTCTAATATATCTAAATAGGGTAAAAGACTCATTTGAAACATCAACTCGTATAATAATTGTTCAGTCCTTAGCTATGAGTTTAATTAATTACTGTCTCAAAGTTTTGGGATGTACAAATAAGACTCAATTACAAAGAATACAAAAGTTACAAAACTTTGCAGCACGAGTGGCTGTTGGCAATGTAAGAAAATACGAGCACATCTCTCCTGTTTTAAAAGATCTAGAATGGATAAAGATTAGAGATAAATATGTTTTTGATATATGTACCTTTGTTTTTAATATACTAAGAAACAATCTTCCTGATTGCTTGTATAATTTTTCTACAGTAAGCTCAGTTACCGGGTTAACTACCCGTCAAGGGGAAGATTTATTAGTACGAAGGTCTAAAACTGATATTGGCTCAAGAGATATAAACATTCGTGGACCTCATTTATATAATCAGCTTCCCAGAGAACTAAAAAATGCTGGTTCAGTGTATACTTTTAAATATAATCTTAAGAAGTTACTCTTAAAGGAAGATTTTACTTGTAAATTTTAATAGTACACCCATCTTTATGATTTGTTTGTTTTAGTATGTCTATATCGTACACCACAGATGTCTATCTGGAATATATATGCATCTTATTTGAATACCCAATGTACGTTGGAAATAAAGACTTATTATTATTATTATTATTATTATTATTGCCCACTTACCCTGTGGTCGACCTAAGTGGAGAGAACTACTTGAGAACTCACGATCAGAAGAAAACAACTAATTTTCCCATACATTTTTTTTTAGGAACATTGAATTAGTACAGCAGTGGTAGAAGTTCTGGTGTTCTTTGTCTATAATAATAATGGTCCTACTCTGGCATCCTGCCTAATAGGACATTTACAGTGTAGACTAGGAGTCTGTGGACATTAATACCCCATGGGCAGGGCATGTCGTGAAATCCAGTTCTGCCAATAGACTTGAGGTTCAAAGAGGAGTTCCTCCTCTTGGAGGAGGGTCTATTTCAGCAGGCCTATTAAACAGAAGAAGTTCTAAATCACTGCAGCTATTGGGGCCTCTCTCTCTCTCCAGGGTGTGGACATACCAATGTAGGTCAAGTGTTTACAACCTTTGGGTGGTGTTTTCGAGGACCAAGGGTTCCTTGTATTTTAGGCCTATTGGAGTGCATGGCGCCGGAAATTAGTTCCATGTGTCTAGCCATACATCTTGGAGGCACGAAGGGGAAGCATGGCTAGGACCCAAAACCCAATAAAAGTGAGGGCATGTAATAAACCATCTGTGCCCTCGACCGTTACTCCTCAAGGTTTGCTACAGTTCCAGATTCTGGCTTCAGCAGGCTTTCATGTGACTTCAGCAAGACTTCAATCATGCGACATTGTGATAAATAAATTAAAACTGTCTAACCATTAATGTGCACAGTATTTCTTTTGTGATTTTTTCTTTTTAACATCATGACCTCAGTATATAAACTTCTGATCATATCACTAAACTTCTCTCTGAGAACAGCCCAAAATGTTGGATGTGAGTTCTATAAACCACTTCACAGGTTCAATTCAAGAGTATCAATAGACTGTATTCATGGTAATATAGTTAAAAGATATTAAGTTTATAAGGTCGAGTGTTTCCTTTAACTTTGCAGTTAATTCGTGGCCCACGATCTATTCTTCTACATGCAAATACTTAGACAAAGCAATTCAAATTATGAGCAAGGGAGTCAGAATACTTCCCCCATGTCGTAAAAGTCGACTAAATGGGGCAGAACGAAGGGATTGGGTACCCCCTCCTATGTATTTACATTCCACAAAAAGTCAAAGTTCTTTGACTCAGCCATCCCCCTTAAAAGGGGGTATATGGATGGATGGATAGTAAATAAAGCCACCCAATCACAGTCAGATCAGAAATCAACTCTCCCTTCTTCACCGCTATCCTATCTAAAATTTCCTTTTCTCTTAAAAATAAGGCATCCAACTAGCACATATAAAGAAGATTATTAACCCTGTTAAGAACAACTGATATTTTTTCTTATATTTTGCAGATATGACATGACCACAACTCCCTATTCACTCACCTACTGGCCTGTCAACCCCCCGGATATATATCAACAGCAAACGAACGCTTTCAACAGAGAAAACCTAATGAAAACACATCAGTTCTTCTTGAAATTGTTTATTCCATTTATATTCACATATATTAATTTAATTTTTTTATTGATTTTATATAAATTGCTTTTAGTGACAGAAATGCATACGAGTTACATTTATATTCCTATTTTGAAAAGTTTTGGCTTATTATTATTATTATTATTATTATTATTATTTGTCGTAGAAGACCACTAAATAGAATATCCTTAGGAGAGAGAGAGAGAGAGAGAGAGAGAGAGAGAGAGAGAGAGAGAGAGAGAGAGAGAGAGAGAAAATTTCATACCATCCATCTTAAGTAACTAATAATTTTGTGAATACTTTTCCTGCCAAAATCAGTTTGTAAAACATATATTTAATTTTCCTTATGGATATGGAAAACTGGGATAGGATGGGGGGGGTGTAGAAAATATAAGAAAAGGGAAATAATTATCCATATTTATATCTAAGGATCAGATGAAAGTAAAACTAACAGTGCCACAAATTAAATAAATTACATAAAATAAGCCTTTTCCCACTTGTCAAAATTAAAGTTATTTATATTTGTTCTATTTAATTTTGTGCTAATCAGATTTACTAAACAATGTACAAACTACATTGACTTAAATTATGGCAGTGAGTATGAGCTTGGGAGAAGTTATCAGTTATCAGGAGAATAGATAACTATCTAGTTATTTTCACATGAAAAGCTTTATGCCCAACCTCCACATGTGGTCTGTATATTTTGTCCATCGCTAATACTCATCTTAACCCTCGGTAGGTTTTAGGGTTGAAAGGACAGACAAAATCACCACTGAGACAAATGAAGAGATCTGCAAAAATTAGAATACGGAGTTTATGTCAGTATTTACAGAAGGATATTCTTCAACTCCCCCCCCCCCAATATAGCAGAGATAAGGGAACATCGTCTTTTCAGCTAGAGAAGTATACAAATTTTTTATGGCTATGCATCCTGGTGATAATTTCCATATGTACTTGAAAAATTTGCTACACCATTATTTGTTGCACTGACCATCCCATTTGATAAGTCGTTAGAAGCTGAGGAAATTCTAAGATGCCGGACACTAGTGAACGCGGTACCTGTCTTCAAAAACAGGAAAGGAGAGAGACAGCTCTAAACTATAGGCCCGTTCAATTCACGAGCATAATCTACAAAATTAGGGAGAAACTACTGAGAAAACACATTCTCTTCACTTGGAGTCATTCAATTTTATGTCAGGGAAACAACATAGCTTCAGACAAGGTCTATTTTAACAAACTTATTAAAATTTTATGATGAGGTAAGCCTTTTATTCTCAGATAGAGAGTAATGGGCAGATTGCATATCCATAGATTTTCAGATGGCATTTGATATAGTTCAAGAATGGAGACTTAGTAAGAAGCTGCAAGTAATGGCAGGGTTGTGGGCCCACCAATGCCTGTCCACCCTCAGGGGTGGATATCAATATTGAATGGCAAGTTTGGGTGGAAATGTCTTGGACTCGGAGTGGATTAAAACTTATTTGGAAAAAATGAACAGAGGGTTAGAGTAAGGCATACAATCTCTAGCTGGAGATAGGTTAACAGCAGTGGTTCCACAGGGATCAGCAACTGTTCTTCTTTGGCCTTAAATTTGTTGAGGCAGCAGTCACTGGAATGTTCCCCACTGCAGATTGCACATCTCTCTGGGAGATGGCAACTGTTTCTATGGTGCCCAAATCCTTGGCAACGGAAACATCTCAGTGGTTCTGGGTAGTAGTCTCTTAAGTCAAATTTACCCCAGATGCCGAGGTTTACTTGAGCAGGGGGTGGACCACAGATGTGGACCAGAACTTGCTGGAGGGGACGGTTTGGCCCTCAATTTTGGAGGAGCAACGTGAAGCAGCAGTTATATATGTGTGCTTGTTTTTTTTTATCAGGGTTCATCTTTGCCAGGTGAGGCGAGTTGAGGTCGCGGATCTTCTCTGCGGCTTCTACAGAGGATGGGTGGACGATGAATTTACCCTGTACATTTGGTTTGATTTTATAGCCAAACTCAGTGAGCTGGACTTCCAACTCTCTAATTAGGTCAATGCCTCTTTAGTGGAAGGAGCCTGGACCTTAAAATTAGAGATGGACTCTCTAATGGCATCGGTCTTTAGGGCTAGGGAGAGAACTGGGGCAGCAGCACTCTCCTGGCTGCTGCCAGAGGCCGTACTTGGCCTCTTCTTCTTCCCCATAACCGTCAACCCCTCTTGAGGGGGGTCGAGTTCCATTCCCCCGTCTGGGGGGAGCAGGAGAAACGGTAGAGGCCATGACTAACGACTAATCATGGATGTCCACAGATTTTCAGTAAGTATATCGCTTGCACTGTTTACTTGTCAATTTTGTTTAATAAAATATAGGCGCTTTGTGGCTGGAACACTTCAGTTAATTGGAACACTACAACACTTGTTTTATCACTAAAAACAGTCTTCTATCTTTCTATCCACCTCTCATAAGAGAGAGAAGGCAAACAAAATAAACAATGGATCACCTCGGTTATGAGGCACGCTACAAAGTATGCTCAACACCAAAAGTGGTCTTCCTATTTCTCTTCCCAGCTCCCATAAGAGAGGGAAAAGCAAACAGAAAAATAAATGCAAAATAAGAACTTGAACACGTTCTATAGAATTATGGAACACACAATAATGTGTGTTCAATTAAAAAAAAAAAAGGCAATCTTTCTTTCTCTAGCTCTTGTGAGAGAAGAAGAAAAGAAAACAGAAATACGTAGGTTTGTTATTTCTTTGTAGAAACTTCCAACTTCCGATCAGGGAGAGTAGTGGAATAGGAGGAAATCTCTTCAACTGGTGGGAAGGAGTAGTGGAATAGGAGGAAATCTCTTCAACTGGTGGGAAGTGTTGGCTACTACTGGTAGAGAGGTGAGGAGGTCCAATCGCAAACGAGAAAAAAAAAAAAAGTAGAAACTTGAACACTTTCTATTTCTTATTCTCTACCCAACTCTCGTAAAAGAGAGGGAAGAGCAGGCAGAAAAAAATAGTTATAGAACACACAATAACTTTTCAACTAAAGCAGAAATGGAAACAAAAACAATCTTTCTGTTTCTTTCTTTGGCTCGTTTCTTTTTTTGTTAGAACTTAGTCGGCTTCAACTGCAGGCGGTGGGGATAGGAGGAGGTCCTTTTTTTTTTTCTTTGATGTTCTTCCTTGAGGGTGAGCGAACCTTCCCTTGTGGCCCGCAGGTGGGGTAAGATTTTGTTGATTGTAGGTGGTATTCGCTCTTGTGGGCGAATGGGCTTTCCTACTGGAGCAGGAGCAAGACTGGTGGTTTAGGGGTGATGGCGCCACAAAACTTTTCTAGCCTTCAATAAATTAATGTAATATGCTATGAAAAAAATATATTTAAATTTATTTTATTTTTATTGATTTGTAAATTTCAATCTTTAAATAAAAATGTAAACTTG
This sequence comes from Halocaridina rubra, assembly GCA_037179515.1. Lineage (NCBI taxonomy): Eukaryota > Metazoa > Arthropoda > Malacostraca > Decapoda > Atyidae > Halocaridina > Halocaridina rubra. Next base: position 40,010 of record JAXCGZ010009845.1, read on the forward strand.
ACAATAATATACGTTATTCTTTCTGAATTTGCATAAAATCTTTTCATCTTGTGTTATGATATGCTTATAAAGTTTAAGGATTGAAAAAACGATTCTTGTTTAAGGTAAAAATAAATGTAAAAGTTTTGAAGGATAAAATCCAATAATAAAGCATGTAGAACTTTGTTAAATAATGGGTGTTAATCAGAATGAAATTGAAATATGTGGCACCCTTCTAAAATCTGCTGCATTTCCAATTAAAAAACAAATAAAACGGAGAAAGTTCAATCATTCTAAGCTGGTGAGAGACGCAACCTCTTAAGAAATGCTGAAGAAGTGCATCAGGTGGTAGTGTCTGAGACTTTGAAGCGTCAGGTCAAGGGTTTGCCTCTTGCCAGGATCTGAGGTTAGCAAGGGCAGCCACTCAGGGCAACGATTACATCTGAAAAAAAAAATCAGTCCGCAAGAAGACAACCATTCTTTCCCTTGGTAGAAAAGAGAGTCCATGACATAAAACACGTCTCTAACCCCCCCCCCCTCATATTGCAGAGATGAGAGAACATCTTTCAGCTGGAGAAGTACACAAACTGATCATAGCATTGGATCCCCATTAAGCTATGAATCCTGGTGATACATTTCTATAGGTACTTAAAAAATTTGCTACACCATTATTTGTTGCACTGAGCATTTATTTGATACGTCGTTAGAACTGAGGAGATTCTAAGATCCCGGACACAAGCGAACGTGGTACCTATCTTCAAAAAGGGGGAAGGGGAGAAACAGCTTTAACCTATAGGCCTGTTTAATTCCCGAGCATGATCTACAAAATTAGGGAGAAACCACATACTTTTCACTTGGAGCCCTTCAACATTATGTCAGGGAGACAACATGGCTTTAAACTAGGGAAGTCTATTCTAACAAACTTATTAAAACTTTATGAGTTATGCCTAATCTTTTAAGAAAAGAGTAATGGGTACATAGCATATCTAAAGATTTTCAGAATGCATTTGATACTGTTCAACAGAGAAGATTTATTAAGAAACAGCAAGTAATGGTAACTTTAGGTGGAAATGTCTTGGAGTGGATTAAAATTATTTGGAAAGAATGAACAGAGGGTTAGAGTAAGAAATAAAGTCTCTAACTGGACATAGGTTAGCAGCAGTGGTTCCACAGGGATCAGCATTAGGATGACTATCGTGTTTGTTTGTGACGAGGTATTCTGCCTTGAGGCAGATGGGCCTAACTGACTCGTAGTTGAATGTAGTCTTGTAGCTGAGGATATTACATCTCTGAACTAAAGTAACTTCTTCAATACATCCTCAATAATGTTATTACAGTCTTCAAGTAAATGGCACGAGAAAGAGAGATGGTGGCACCGAGTGCACTCTTTTAACCCTAACCCGTAGGGGACAATTAGGAAGGAAGATTAAATGAGAGAGAGGAAAGTAAATAAAAATTAAGACCAAATAAAATTTTGGGGTACATGTGGAGAGTATGCAGAAATAAATGAATGAACAAACCAAAAGAAATAGGAAGAAAACAATGTATGCTGCTAATCCGCAAGGGCTAAGGAATTGGTAACGTGCTAATGTCTCCATTCTCGGAACCACATCATCGTTCTGATGGGCTCATTATGGAGTGGTTGAGTGCTATTACAAGGTTTCGAAATATGATATATAATAATAATAATAATAAGACTTTATTTCCAACATACATTGGGTATTCAAATATGGGTGTACAATTAAAATTTACAAGTAAAATCTTCCTTTAAGAGTAACTTCTTAAGATTATATTTAAAAGTATACACTGAACCAGCATTTTTTAGTTCTCTGGGAAGCTGATTATATAAATGAGGTCCACGAATGTTTATATCTCTTGAGCCAATATCAGTTTTAGACCTTCGTACTAATAAATCTTCCCCTTGACGGGTAGTTAACCCGGTAACTGAGCTTACTGTAGAAAAATTATACAAGCAATCAGGAATATTGTTTCTTAGTATATTAAAAACAAAGGTACATATATCAAAAACATATTTATCTCTAATCTTTATCCATTCTAGATCTTTTAAAACAGGAGAGATGTGCTCGTATTTTCTTACATTGCCAACAGCCACTCGTGCTGCAAAGTTTTGTAACTTTTGTATTCTTTGTAATTGAGTCTTATTTGTACATCCCCAAACTTTGAGACAGTAATTAATTAAATTCATAGCTAAGGACTGAACAATTATTATACGAGTTGATGTTTCAAATGAGTCTTTTACCCTATTTAGATATATTAGAGTACCCATTACTTTTTTATAAATTTCATCTATATGCATTTCAAAATTCATGTAACGGTCAAAATAGACACCTAGGTTCTTTACCGAGTTCATTGGCTTAATGATATTACCGTTAAAATTTATATGAAGATTGTCATCAACTTCTGATAATAATTGTCTGGATCCGATAAGAATAGATTGGGTTTTAGTTTCATTAAGTAACAGACCATTTTTTAGAAAGTAACGTTTAGCCATATACAAAATTTCTTCTGCTCTACGAATAATATTTTCTAAATCATTAATTTCTCCTTCAATTAAGATTTGAGTATCGTCAGCATATTGAATGACATAACAGTTAGGTAAATATTTTACTAGATCGTTTACATATATTAGAAAAAGTATAGGTCCTAGGATCGATCCCTGAGGGACCCCAAACAATACCTTCTTGCGACTTGAGACTACATCTTTTATTCTGACTGACTGGTAGCGGTTTTTTAAATAGTTCTCGAACCAGCTTGGGTCAATGTTCATTTTTTTGCATTTTTCTAATAGAATGGTATGGTGTACACTATCAAAAGCTTTAGAAAGATCGAGTAGTAGTAGCAATGATATTTTCTTATTATCTATATTTTTGTATATTTCATCTGATATTTTCAATAAGGCAGTTTCAGTTGATAATTTTGGCCTGAAACCGTGTTGACTTTTTGCAATAAGTTTATTTTTTTCAAGAAACTCACTTAACTGATTTGCAACAATCTTTTCAAGATGTAAAGGACAGAAATTTTTCTTACATCTCGTTCTTCTTTTCATTTTCATTCTTTTCCTCCCAAATTTTCCCATTCTATTCCCCCCCCCCCTCTTCAGTTTGGCATCTTCACTGATATGCCTCTTCCTGTTCAATCCCATCTTACTGATGATTTCACGATTTTCCTCCCAAAACTTCCCATTCTATTCCCCCCCCCCCTCTTCAGTATTGGCATCTTCATTTCATTTTCATTCTTTTCCTCCCAAATCTTCCCATTCTATTTCTCCTCTCTTCAGAGATGGCATCTTCACTGATATGCCTTTGCCTGTCCAATCCTATCCTAATGATGATGATTTTGCAATTTTCCTCCCAAATCTTCCCATTCTGTTTCCTCCCTCTGATTCCTAACCCCAATTCCTATCTCATCCTAATAATTATGATGATGAATAACCCAAACTAGTTAGTTGTAGATATCCACCTCTGAGGGTGAACAAGCCATGGTTGGGACCGTAGGTGAAATCATCTGGAACTGGAGTGAATCTGTAAAGATATTAGAGAAAATGTCAAAATGTTCCATCCGATATTAGTAGTCTCCTACAATTTTTTTTCATGAGATGCTATATATTTCAATTTAATTTATATTTATTGATTTTTAAATTTCAAAATTAAAATAAAAAGTAAAATCAACATTAATATGGCTCGTTCTTTGCGATTTTGCATAAATGCTAAGAGAGTTCACTCGATGCCGTCATTATTCTTCCCCCACCTATCCTATCCAAGCAAAAGATTTAACAAATTTAATAAAGCCACACATTACAAAATTGTTATGTGGACTACAGGAAACTATTTTTCCTTTATAATTTTATTATTTCTTTATATCTTCCGACTTTGTACAAATAATTTCGCATGAGAAATGGGTCCCTTTATATCAGCAAACAAATTTATAAATGAGAAAATGCTGGGTGATTTATGGGAATCATTACCTAATGAATACAATTTATACCACTATAAATTAAAACCTGTATAATTACATCTGAATAAAGACCGACATATTTACAGTGCACATGAAAATCACTAATAATATGAATAAGAATGTTGCGAGTTAGCCATGTTCATAAATGCAGGATAGTGCTCTCTCTGTCAAGCAAGTTAACTTGTGATAACGAGTTTACAGAGAGCAGTGTCCGCTTTGGCCGAGTTGTAATGCGAGCGACTTTGAGGTTAGAGGGCATTCACTCAGAGTAACAGTAGCAATTGCCAAAATAAAAGTCCTTCGCAGGATGGCACAGTCCTAGCCCTTAACAGAAAAGGGAGTCCGTGAGGTAAAAACCGGGTCATTGTTGTCAAAGATTTTTGTTACCGAGACGGCTCACTCCCAACGTGGCTTAAAGTTATGAGAATATAAAAGAATTAAGTGTGGGTAAACTGGAGTAAGCACTTTATTCACATGGACGGGTGCTCCCCTGATGTATCACTCACATTAAGGTATCTGCAATAAACTGCCCACTGTAGCATCCTCATCTCGAATTTAAACTAATTATAAATTCTATTTTTTTCTGGGAATTGGGAATATTTTGGTAATGCAGCACGGTAAAATTTAGAAAGTGGTGGTAATGATGTATCAGACAGCTTATGGCAAGTGTGAATTAAACTACATTTTCCGGCAAACTTTCTCTATTAGGATTTTTATCCAGCAAAAACTTGTTCTTATGCTTTTCAAATAAGTGGTTTTCATTTTATAGAAAGGTGATAAAATATTAATATAGTAGGACATGAAATTTTTATGCTTTTTGTCTCAAACAATTACAATATTATTCACCAGTTTTAATATATATTTTGTAAATTCTAATAATTAACTATTATTGAAACCTTTAATGAATAACATGGCAATAATTAAATTCATTGTGCATTGTATACAAACATAATAACAAGTTGGACTGTCAATTCATTGACTCCTATCAGTCTGGTTCCTCCAGCTCCAGCAGCGATAGGACCTCCTCCTATCCTCTCTTGACAGCAGTTGGAGCCGACTAAGTTTCTACAAAAAAACGAACCTAAGTATCTATGTTCTCTTTCTTTCTCTTTCACGAGAGCTAAAGAAAGAAACAAAGATTGTTTTTGTGTTTCCGTTTCTGTTTTAGTTGAAAACACGTTATTGTGTTCTATAACTTTATTTCTGCCCACCACCATCCTCAGCCACTACCACAGGACAACCAGCCTTGGAAAAGCCAGCACTTGCCTGGATTCCCAGCTATGTCGGCATCGAGGAAAATGAGGAAGCTGATCAAGCTGCCAAACAAGACACTCTTAGAGCAGAAATCCAAATATCTCTGCCTCCTGGGATTTAACAGATAAAAAACAAAGCCACTCCTTAACGTCTTAATAACTAAACACAACCTGTGAACAGACATTGGCTCCCCCTCCACCTGGTGGTACAAAGCCACCACTGATCACCAGCGCATCACCCTGCCTAAAAACCTTTGACGATGCACGGCGGTCAATGTGTACCGTCTGAGACTTGAGTACAAGTGCACCTGGCGAATAGTGGATGATATCATCAGGGAAATGCACCTTCTGCCAGGTAGCCTCACCACATCCACTGCTCCGCTACAGCCTCGAACGTGATTCCTTTTCAGAAATTCGACGGAAAACTGGTGCCCTCGCAACATCCAGCGAAGATCCAAATGCCCTTCATGTTGCTAGCTCCATAATCAGACTAGCAACAAACAACTACATGAACAGTCTACTAACCATGTAATAACTCTCTCTCACCCCCAAAACAGGAATTCATTTAAATTGTTTGATGTATACTATAATCCTCAACTTTTTTTTTCTTTTATTTTTTAAATGTCAAATGTACAATATTTACAATTGTTAAATGATTACAAAATTACATTGGAAAATTCTTTGGTTAATATATTCTGTATATTACTTGCATAACAAATATCAAGAACCATTTCAAATAATTAAATTTACCTTTAATTAACATAAAGTTTCCCATTCAGTCAAGTTCTGTGTACGACTAGTGAACACTTATGCTTTCCATTATCTTTACAGTTTTGCACAACCTCACCTGCGGGCCAAAATAGGAAAGTCCGATCACCCTCAAGAGTGAATACCACCAATAATAACAAGATTTCACCCCACCTCTTCACCAAATAGGAAAGCCCATTTGCCCGCAACAGTGAATACCACCTACAATCAACAAAATCTTACCCCACCTGCAGGCCACAAGGGAAGGTCCGCTCACCCTCAAGGGAGAACATCAAAGAAAAAAGCAAATTCCAATTATGAGCTATCATTTCACTAAAAAAAAAAAAAAAAAGCATTTCAAACATCCAGAGAAGCAGTTTCCTTCCTACGACCACCAGGTCTTTATCCACCCATAACTAACAATCATACTAATTTCTAGTGATAGTAAATCTTACCTTCAGCATTTCTTCTAAACTGAATTTCATTTCACAGCTCTATATGCTTTATTTCGGATTTTATCCTGCAAAACAATCACAGTATTGTTTACCTTTAAACCAATAATTTTACTCAGATTCTCAAACTTCAATAGCTTATCATTATATAAGATGCAAATAATTTATGCAAAATTGGAAAGAACAACTGATACTAATGCAAATTTTACCTTGTTATTAGAAGTTTGAAATATAAAAATCAATAAAAATTAAAATAGATTCAAATATATTTTTTCCATAACACATTATATTAAATTATTGAAGGTTGAAAAAGATTTTTGGCACCATCACCACCCATTTTTAAAAGTCATCCCATAGTCCCTCTTCCTTTCCAAGCATCTCCACAAATTTGTAGGAGACCTATCTTCGGGTGGAACATTTTGATGTTCTCACTAATATCTTTACAGATTCACTCCAGTTCCAGATGATTTCACCTACTGTCCCACCATGCCCCCCGTCCACAATCATGGGTGGATGTCTACAACTAACTAGTTTGGGTGATTCATCATCATCATTATCATTATTAGGATTAGATACGAATTCGGTGTAGGCACCAGAGGGAGGAAACAGAATGGGAAGAACTGGGGCAAAGATTGTGAAATCATTATTATTACGATGGGATTGGACAGGGAGAGGCATATCAGTGAAGGTGCCAATCCTGAAGAGGGGGGGAATAGAATGGGAAGCTTTGGGAGGAAAAGAATGAAAATGAAATGATGATAGGATTGGACAGGGAGAGGCATATCAGTGAAGATGCCAACACTGAAGAGTGGGGGAATAGAATGGGAAGATTTGGAAGGAAAGGAATGAATATGAAATGAAGAAAGAGATTTAAGACACATTTTTGTCTTTAACACCCACTCATATTTCGAAACCTTGTAATAGCACACATCCATTCCAATGTGAGCCCATCAGAGCGATGGTGTGCTTCTGAGATTGGAGACATTAGCATGTTACCAAACCTTTGTGGATTAGCAGCATACATTGTTTTCTTCCTATTTGTGTTTGTTTGTTCATACATTTATTAATCCATACTCTCCACATTTACTCCAAAATTTTATTTGGTCTTATTTTTGTTTACTTTCTCTCATTTAATCTTCCTTCCTAATTGTCCCCCAAGAGTTAAAAGAATGCACACGGCGCCATCAACTTTCTCTCTCATGGCATTTACATGAAGACTGTAATGATGTTTTTTAAAGACGTTACTTTAGTTCAGAGATGTAATATCCTCAGCTACAAGACTACATTCAACTGCGGGTCAATTATGACCCGTTCTGCCTCAAGGAATACCCTTTCACAAACAAACACGATAAATCATCCTAATGCTAATCTCTGTGGAACCACTGCTGCTAACCTGTGTCCAGTTAGAAACTGAATTTCTTACTCTAACCCTATGTTCATTCTTTCCAAATAAGTTTCAATCCACTCCAAAACATTTCCACCTAAACTTGGCATTACTTGCAGTTTCCTAATAAGTCTTGTTTGTTAAACAGTTTCATATGCATTCTGAAATTTTTTAGATATTCAATGTACCCATTACTCTTTTCTTACATGATTAGGCTTAACTCATCATAAATTTTAATAAGTTTGCTGATTGATGATGAAATTCTCCCTTGAGGATGACCGGACCTTCCCTTCTAGGCCCGCAGGTGGGGTTGTACCAATCTGTAAAGCTAGAAGAAAACATGTGTTCAGCTGAGGAGTATTAGTTCACTTCAAACCAATATTCTTTTAGAAACCCTGGATAGGTTGAGAATTTGGTTCTCAACCTCATGAACTCCTGTTTTGGTGATGATTGAGAGTTCATACATAGTTATCTGGGTGGAGGGTATTGACTGATGGTATTCAGTAGACTGTCCATGTAGTTGTATGTTGCTAGTCTGATTATGCAGCTAGCAACTTGAAGGGCATTGGAATCTATGCTGGATGTTTCGGGGACAATAGTTTTCCATCGTATTCCTGAAAAATCATCGCATTCAAGGACGTAGTGGAGCAGCTAGATTCTCTCTGATCAATTCGACATACACACGAAGAATCATATCAGCCTCATGGAACAGAGCAGACATTCAATCCATCCCAAAACCACAGGACCCTGACAACCCTCGCCCCATCTCCCTCCTAAGCTGCCTGAGCAAGACGGCAGAAAAGATGGTACTTAACAGAGTCCGCTGGAAATGCCCACCCTTCCCAGAAAACATGTTTGCCTACCAGCCTGGCTTAGGCACCTCAAAATGCATAGCCTCCACGATATCATTTATCAACAACTGCCGTAGATATATCGTTTTTCTAGACCTAGAGAAGGCCTTTGAACTAGCCAATGTGCTGGCAATACTCTCAGCTCTCGTTTCAAAGCAGATCAAAGGTAACCTTCTCTCATGGATCAAGCAGAGTCTACAAAACCGTAGTCCACGAGTCAAAGTAGATGGGCACTACTCCACCTACAAAAACCAAGAAAATGGGACCATCCATGGTGGAATCCTTAGCCCCTTCCTCTTTAATTGTCTCATGGAAAAACTCATGGACATCGCACTACCACATGGAGCCAAACTCTTCAACTATACGGATGACTTTGCCCTTGTCACAATAGGAGACAGAAGCTCTAACAAGACACAGTGCTGCCTCACCAAGCTTCCCCAAGCCTCCATCTAGCTCAGAGTTAAAATCAATGCCCGAAAAACCAAGGCCCTTCCCATCCACCAGTGGAGACCAGACACTAATCTGGTAATAGGTAATGAGCCTGTGGACTGGGTTACCAAACACCAATACCTGGGTGTTATCATCGATGGCAGACTAACCTTTGGACCTGAAATTCAACACTTGCGCGACAGGTGCAGCCAGCGACAAGCGGTCTTTCATCGGATGTCGAGCCTCTACGATGGTGTATCACTTAATGTCCTCAGAAGCTTCTATATACAAGCCATACGCAGCCTCATAGACTATGCTTGTCCCACACTCTGGCTACTAACAGACCAACAGTGGGACAAGAGAGAAGTAATTAAAAACAATGCCATACGTACCATGCTAGGAGCCCCCATGTGGACCAAGAGAGAAAACATCCAGATGGAATCGGGACTCATGCCACTCAAACTCAGAGCTCAGCAAAGACTGACCCTCTTTGTGGCCAAAACCACCACTGCCCAACATAAATGCCTAGCTGGCACAAATCTCCATCTAGCCCTCAATCGCCACCCCAACCACCATCCTTGAACCTGGGTAGCCAAGGTCTGCGCTAGCCTGCAAGCACTGCCAGTCAGGAAGAGCATCCTAGCCAAGACACAGGACACTCCGCTTCCTGAATACAGTTGCCCACCCCCATGGAATAACCAACCACTCGACATAAAGATCGAGCTCCCTGACAACTCCAAAAGCTTGGTAAATCTGCTTGTCCTTAAAAACATATACAAGGACAAAATTCAGAGCTGGAGCAGGCCAAACTCTCAAGTCTACTACACTGACGGTTCAGTAAATCAAGAAACTGGAGCCTCAGCCGCCGCCTTCACCACTGGAAACCACGTCCTATCCTGGAGACTGTCAAACTCCTGCTCATCGCTCCAGACTGAGCTTGTTGCCATAGCCAACGCCCTCGACTTCTTCATCCAGCAGAGATAACCATGCCCTAATTCTCTTTGACTCTAAAGGCGCCTGACAGGCCATCAAGAAGCCACTCCTTAGAGACAATGTACGTATCATCACCACCATCCTCAGCCACTACCACAGGACAACCAGCCTTGGAAAAGCCATCACTCTTGCCAGGATTCCCAGCCACATTGGCATCAAGGGAAATGAGGAAGTCGATCAAGCCGCCAATCAAGCCAATCTCAGAGCAGAAATCCAAATATCTCTGTCTCCTGGGATTCAACAGATAAAAAATAAAGCCACCAAGTCACTCCGTAACGCCTTAATAACTAAACACAACCTGTGAACAGACATTGGCTCCCCCTCCACCTGGTGGTACAAAGCCACCACTGATCTTCAGTGAATCACCTTGCCTAAGAACCTTCGACGAAGCACGGAGGTCAATGTGTACCGTCTGAGACTCAAGTACAAGTGCACCTGGCGAATAGCGGATGATATCATCAGGGAATGCACCTTATGCCAGGTAGCCTCACCACATCCACTGCTCCATTACATCCTCGAATGTGATTCCTTCCAGAAATTTGACGGAAAACTGGTGCCCCCGCAACATCCAGCGAAGATCCAAATGCCCTTCTCGTTGCTAGCTCCATAATCAGACTAGCAACAAACAACTACATGAACAGTCTACTAAATATCATCAGTCAATACCCTCCACCAAGAAAACCATGTAATAACTCTCTCTCACCTCCAAAACCGGAATTAATTTAAATTGTTTGATGTAAACTAATAATCCTCAACTGAACACTTATGCTTTCCATTATCTTTACAGTTTTGCACAACCTCACCTGCGGGCCAAAATAGGAAAGTCCGATCACCCTCAAGAGTGAATACCACCAACATAAAAAAAAAATAATAATAAGATTTCACCCCACCTCCTCGCCAAATAGGAAAGCCCATTCGCCTGCAAGAGCGAATACCACCTACAATCAACAAAATCTTACCCCACCTGCGGGCCACAAGGGAAGGTCTGCTCACCCTCAAGCGAGAACATCAAAGAAAAAAAAAGTGGATATGGTGAGGCTGCTGGCAGAAGGTGCACTCCCTAATGATATCCTCTACTATTCACCTGGTGCACTTGTACTCGAGTCCCAGACGGTACACATTGACTGTCATGCTTCGCCAAAGCTACTTTGGCAGGGTGATTTGCTGAAGATTGGTGGTGGCTTTGTACCACCAGATGGAGGGGGAGCTAGTGTCCGTGCACAGGTTGTGTCTAGTTAGAAAGACATTAAGGAGTGTCTTGTTGGCTTTGGTTCTTATCTGTTGAATCCCAGGAGGCAGAGATATTTGGATTTCTGCTCTAGAAAACTTTTTTAGAAAACTTTATTTCCATTTCATTATACAATGGGTATTCGTCAGCTGGAGCAAGCCCCAACCCCCCACTGTGGTGTCCAACCACAGCAGTTCCTGCCAGTAAACAGCTTAAACTCTCGGTCTTGGACGGGAACCGATCTTTCGACCTCGTGAATGCGAAGCCAGTGGCTTGTTTGGCGGCTTGATCAGCTTCCTCATTTCCCTTGATGCCGACGTGGCTGAGAATCCATCAAAGAGTGATGGCATTTTTAAGGCTGATTGTCCTGTGGTAGATGTTGAGAATGGCAGTGATGGTGAGTACATTGTCTCTGAGGAGTTGCTTTTTGATGCCTAGTAAGGTGCCTTTAGAGTCAGAGAGAATTAGGGCATGGTCAGCTCCTTGCTGGGTGAAGAAATTGAGGGCGTTGGCTATGGCAACAAGCTTAGTCTGCTGCAAGGAGCAGGGGTTTGACAGACTCCAGGATTGAATGTGGTTTCCAGTGGTGAAGGTGGTGGCTGAGGCTCCTGTTTCTTGATTTACTGTGCTGTAAGTGTAGAAGACTTGGGCGTTCGGCCTGCTCCAGCTCTGAATTTTGTCCTTGTATATGTTTTTTAGGACAAATGGGTTTACCAAGCTGTTGGAGTTGTCAGGGAGCTTGATCTTTATGTCGAGTGGTTGGTCGTTCCATTAGGGTGGGCATCAGCAGTTAGGAAGCGGAGTGTCCTGTATCTTGGCTAGGATGTCCTCCCTGACTGGCAGTGCTTGCAGGCTAGCACAGACTTAGGCTACCCAGGTTCTAGGATGGTGGTCAGGGAGGTGATTGAGAGCTAGCTGGAGATTTGTGCTAATGAGGCAGGTATTCTGGGCAGTGGTGGTTTTGGCCACAAAGAAGGTTAGTTTTTGCTGAGCTCTAAGTTAGAGTGACATGCTTCCGGATTCCAGCTGGATGTTTTCTCTCTTGGTCCACATGGGGGCTTCTACCATGGTATGCATGGCATTATTTTGTATGACTTCTATCTTGTCCCATTATTGGTTGTTTAGTAGCCAGAGTGTGGGACAAGCATAGTCTATGAGGCTGTGTATGTCTTGTACATAGAAAGTTTTGAGGACACTGAGGGATGCATCGTCATAGAGGCCTGACATCCGACGAAGGACCGCTTGTCGCTGGCTGCAGTAGTCCTGCAAGTGTTGAATTTCGGGTCCAAAGGTTAGTCTGCCATCGATGTGTACACCCAGTTATGGGTGCTTGGTTACCCATTCCACAGGCTCATTGCCTATGACCAAAGTAGTGTCTGGTCTCTGCTGCTGGATGGGGAGGGCCTTGGTCTTGCAGGCGTTAATTTTAACTCCGAGGGAGATGGAGGCTTGGTGAATCTTGGTGAGGCAGCACTGGATATTGTTGGAACATATGTCGCTTACTGTGACAAGGGCAAAGTCGTCCGCATAATTAAAGAGTTTGGTTTCATGTGGAAGTGCAATGTCCATGAGTTTTTCCATGAGACAAAGAGGAAGGGGCTAAGGATTCCACTTTGGGGGGTCCCATTTTCATAATTTTTGTAGGTGGAGTAGTGCCCTTCTACTTTGACTTGAGCGCTATGGTTTTGTAGGCTCTGCTTGATCTATGAGAGAAGGTTTCCTTTGATCTGCTTTGCAACGAGAGCTGAGAGTATTGCCGGCACATTGGCTAGTTCAAAGGCTTTCTCTAGGTCTAGGAAAACGATGTTTCTACATCAGTTGTTGATGTATGATAGTATGGAAGCTATGCATTCTGAGGTGCCTAAACCAGGCTGGTAGGCAAACATGTTTTCTGGGAAGGGTGTGCATTTCCAGCGAATTCTGTTGAGTACCATCTTTTCTACCGTCTTGCTCAGGCACCTCAGGAGGGAGATGGGGTGAGGGTTGACAGGGTCCTGTGGTTTTGGGATGGGCTGAATGTCTGCTTTGTTCCATGAGGCTGGTCTGATTCTTTGTGTGTATGTTGAATAGATCAGAGAGAGCTGAGTAAACTCCCCTTGGGGCCCCATATGTTGACTCATTGTGTATGTGATTCTATCAGCAACTAAGGCTGTGTTCTTAGAGCTTTGCTAACTCTTTGTAGCTCAGTCAGAGAGAAGGGGGCATCTGTTTGGTCTTCAGTGTTGATGGCCTCTTCTAGTTCTTCCAATCTTGCCATGGTGAGGTCCTGAAGAGTTGTTCTGGTGGTGATGGGGAGCTGGTTGGAGCTTGCTCATTCCGCAAACTTGACGGAGAGTTCTTCTGTTGCCCTGCTGGGATCCCCGTGGGGGATGGTTTTATGAGGCTTTCCTTTAGCAAGGAAGTTAATGCTCCTCCACATCTGGCCCACAGAGGTGTGAGCATCTAGGGTGGAACACCACTTTAGCCATTTTTTCCTCTTAATGTTGCGTGTCTCTTCATGGACATGTTCTTTGACTGCCTGGAGGGTGTGGTAGGAGTCTTCAGTGTGACGTTTCCTGTGCATTTTCCGGATGACATTGAGCCGGTGCTTGAGTTCTTTAACTCTGTCAAAGTAGTACCACCTGTCACGATGAGTGGTGTGTTGTGGCTTACAGAGGGGGATGGAAGAGTTTGCTGCAGCTTGCAGGGCATTGACTAGCTCGGCCTCAGCTTGGACAATGTCTTTGGATGGTGTGTAGGCTGAGTACCAATTGCTGAGGTGCTCCTGGAATCGGCCCCAGTCAGCCTTCTTGAAATTCCATCGAGGGGGAGGAGCAAGGATTTGGAAGATTTTAGGAATTGGCAGCGTAAGATGTATGCCGTAGTGGTCGCTTGTGACCAGAGGATGACCTCTCCTTGTGGCGTCTTGCTCTAGGGAGTTGGAGACAAAGGTTAGGTCCAGTATTCCACCTCTGTCATAAGTTGGCTCATGATTGTTAAGAAGGGTGACTTCTTCTTGGGTGTCCAGCAGGCTCATGATGTGTCCGTACGCGGAGAATCTAAAACAACAAATGGAGCATTCAGCATAAATTCCTCACTTCAAGACATGTTAATGATGAAATGTTTTTCCAAATGAAATGTTCTCAGCAAACATTAGAAATGTAATGTATTAATATTTTATTTTATTTATCAAAATATTTCTATTATATTTATTGTATTAATTAGGTTTGGCTCTTAAAATTACTGCTGAACTGGCAGCCTTAGCTGGCCTTTGTAGGTTCCTGAAGAATGGGTAACAGACTTTCGTCAACAGCAAAGAAAAGTTAGGTTACTTTAGATTGGATTAAGGTGGGTTGTAATTTGAGCTTGGCTTTAAGATTGAATTCTAACCTTTCCTTCATTGTTGAAAAAAGTCAGGCCTTAATTTATCAGGAGTTCTATCATTTCTCCTGGCTAACTAATGACATCAAAGAGGCAGTGCAAATCAGAAATCAAATACAAAAAGAGCTAAAAATTAATAGATATGATATGACTCTCCGAGAACGTTATAAAACAGAAAAGAAACGTGTCAGATCTCTCATCAGTGTAAGTAAAAAAGACTTACAAAAAACAATTTAATGACTCTAGACATGATGCAGCAGCAACATGGAAATTGATAAGAAGCATGATACCAAATGAAAAGAGTACCTCAGAAAGTTATGAAAATATTACGGAGTTGAACGACAAAGCAGAAAACTTTAATAACTATTTTGCTAACGTTGGCAAAAATACATATGAAAAAACTCAAGAAAACATCAACTCAGTGAATATGAGTAATTGCTTAAATGACAATTCTTCCAATGTAAACACAAGAGAGTACTTCAAGATAAATCCTATCGATTGTGCTACCCCAATTCTTACCATAAAGAGCCTAAGAAACTCTGGCTCTTATGGTTCAGATGGTATACCATTTCAGTTCATCAAAGACGCTCTACCCATGATTGCATCCTATATTCTAACTATTATGAACACTTCCATTGTCACTAAAAAGTTTCCTGACTCTTGGAAAATATCACATGTAATACCTCTGCATAAAAAGGGGGACAGAGAAGATGTGACAAACTATCATATCCCATTTCCCTGCTACCCAATTTCTCTAAAATATTAGAAAAAATTGTTGCATGCCATCTTATGTCATATTTAGAATCAAATAGACTATTAAGTATTAACCAACATGGTTTCAGACCGAAACTTTCGATGGAAACTGCACTGCTTAAAGTTACGAATAGTATATATAATAATATAGATATGAAAAAAATATCTATTCTTGTATTATTGGACTTATCAAAAGCCTTCGACAGTGTAAACCATGAAATTCATTTAAGTAATTGTATTAACTTAAATACTGATCCAAGCTGGTTTAGCGAGTATCTATCTAATCGTAAACAGTCCATACGTCTTAACAACATTATCTCTGTGCCAAAAAATGTATCATTTGGTGTTCCACAGGGATCAGTACTTGGTCCTATCCTCTTCTCCATTTACGTAAATGATCTATCTTCTTTCATTTCTGACTCTCTAGTCGTACAATATGCAGATGACACTCAACTACTCCTTAGTGGTGATATTAATAATCTCCCAGAGCTAACTTTAAGAGCAGAAAACACTCTGTCAAAAATTAAAACCTATTTCCATGAAATTGGGCTGTTAATTAACAAAAGTAAAACACAGTGCATATTTATTGGTTCAAGGTTCCACATAGCACAAATTCCAGAAAACACAACAATTAATTTTTGCAACAATATTATCACACCTAGCAAAACAGTCAAAAACCTAGGAATTCACTTTGATAACCACATGTTGTTTGATTCCCACATAGATAAAGTATGCAAAAAGGTTACAGGAACATTAATGTACTTATCATGTATAAAAGACAATTTTGAGACTACCACTTGAATAACTGTTGTTGAATCTCTAGCCCTAAGTCACATTAATTACTGCACAACTGTTTGGGGAGCTACCACTAAGACTCAGATAAACAGAATACAAAAGCTTATTAATTTTGCAGCTCGAGTTGCTCTGGGAGGAATAAGAAAATATGACCACATCACACCAGCTCTCAATAAACTTGGGTGGCTGCGGGCAGAAAATAAGGTCGCTTATGCTATTTATGTTTTTGCATTCAAAATTTTGGACCATCATTATCCAAGCTGGCTATTTGATTTAAAAACATTCAGGGATATAAGGGGAACCAACACAAGACAGAGCAGTGAGCTCTTTATTCACAGAACAAACACAGAAGCAGGTTCAAAGATGATCACTATCAAAGGCCCAACACTCTGGAATAAAATTCCAGAGCATCTTAAAAATGCATCCTCTTTCACAGCTTTCAAAGGCAAACTATATAATTTTCTTTTGGATAAATAGTTGCTGCTCATTAAAAACTAATTATTCTCATTGTAAGGAAACAAATATGGAAATGATGCCGATAATAACAATCCTGTATCAAGTGGCATACTTACTACTTTATTATTAACATTTTTATTACAACATTATTATTTTCTATGAAAGCTACATTTAACTATATGTATAACCCTCTTATTTATTAGTTTAATTACATGTCTACTTATAAGTTACTATTATGTTGAATAACCATTGTACAAAATGGAAATAAATGTTTGTTTGTCTCCTTGCATTACATAGCTAAGACACCTGAAATTTGTACTGTCTTTTCATCATGGTACACTTTAAAGTGGTACTACTCATGCTATATTTTGGATATTTATCCTACAAAACATAGAACTTAGATTATTTTTCTATGGGAATCACTCCGTTGTCAATTTGTATAACCTGCATGAAATATAATTTTATTATACACGAAATCTGTTATGCAATTACTACCACATAATTTATTTTCATTGAATAATTTATGATTTATGCAATTTAAATAATTTATTTTAAATTGAAAAATGTTTACTTTTATGGAATTATATTCACCTTTTTTTATGCCTTCTTCAGGGCGGATAAATAAATAAATATAATTTAAAATTCCGGACCTTCTGACGAAGTGATGACAATAAGGCTCTTTCACATGAGCAATTGTGGGTAAAAACAGACTTTCTCAAACCATAAGTAAAAGGAAAATATTCAGATCATGGCAAAACGTTAGGAAGGTCATCCAATCTTATTTCCCCAGCTTCAATCAGTCTCTATTTATCCTAGATCGGGTCCAATTGTGACATAAAACGTAAAAGGATAAGGTATATGACACGACATATTTGGAATTACAGTGACACTTAAAATGCAAATAAAATATGTTCCTTTATACTAACTTCAGTCCGTCACGGGGTGCGAACCCTTGACCTGCCGCCTCAGAGTCACGGACGCTACAATTTTGTCACTGAGGGGGGCAAGCCAGCCTCAACCGGGTGCCGGTCCCTAGCCCGGGTAGATGGGGAGGGTTGGCGGCAGGAAGGGCATCCGGCCATAAAAATTTTGCCAAAACCAAAATATGGCCAGTACAGATAACTGACCAGAAACATTGACCCCACATAAAAGTGGGAAAAGATGTAGATGAAGAAGAAGAAGCACCGGGACAGGCAAAAAAATACCCTCATCAATAAAGACCCGGGCACGAGAAAACATTATGACAATGGAATAGAAAAAGGCAGAGACGAGGTAATGATACACAAAAGAAAAAGACAGACTGAAAAAATAGTCAAAGTATTGAGGACCGAGAGATATGGATGATTAGGCCCTGAGATGACGATAGATCTGCTTTTTGATGGAACATAGTCTCCGTGGTAAAATGGTAGCGTCCGCGACTCTGAGGTGGCAGGTCGAGGGTTCACGCTCCGTCACGGACTGAAGTTAGTAAGGGCATACACTCAGGGTAATGATTACATCTGCCAAAACAAGTCATTCGCAAGATGGCAACCGTCCTAGCCCTTAGTTGAAAAGGGAGTTCGTGAGGCAAAATT
This sequence comes from Halocaridina rubra, assembly GCA_037179515.1. Lineage (NCBI taxonomy): Eukaryota > Metazoa > Arthropoda > Malacostraca > Decapoda > Atyidae > Halocaridina > Halocaridina rubra. The sequence continues at coordinate 58,239 of JAXCGZ010009845.1, forward strand.
GAAAATAGGTTATAAGAATTTGGAAAGACAGAAGGCCGAAGAGATTTCCAGAGTCTGGAGATAGATGGGAAGAAGCAATCACTGAACTGACCAATCTGGGAGCTACAAATCTCCACACAGTACCTGTGGTTTAAATATATATTAAAGAAAAACACTAAGACTTTAATACTAAATGACATTAAAACATGCAAATATTGCTACAACACTGTATTTTAACAAATAATATACTAGCCTTCTGGCTAGTACAGTGGTAACGCGCTAGCCTCGCATTCGCGAGGTCGACAGATCGGTTCCCGAGAGCTTAAGCTGTTTACTGAGAAGGTGACCTCTGTGGCTGGAAACTGGAAACCACAGTGGGGGGATGGGCTTGCACCGACTGATGCCAAACAGAGCAGGGGTGATGCCTCTGATAGGAGGGCTAAAGTCGCAAAGTTTAATCTTTAATAAACTAATTAAAAAAAAATTAACTAAATATAAAATATAAAGGCAATTTTTTAATGAATTTTATGCTAATTTCTATATTCTCTCAATCAAAGACCTTCTTTCCCCACACAATCATAATTCAAAAATCACAAAAAAAGAGCCCTGTACTCGTAATTCCCCGTCTCCCGATCAGTCACAGTTTATACTAACATTGCGTAATTAAACCTTTTTGTAATGAAGTTACCTTTTTACTACAACTGGAAGGTCTTTTGGATTTTGATAGGACTGTCCAGGACAGCTCTATAATAAGGCTTCCTCTCTGTTACAGTTCTTCTTCTAAGCCTACATCAACACCTGATATTCTTGGATATTCATTACACATTAAGCGCTTCACATCTGACGTCACAATACTTCCTATATTTGCTTCAATTATCTTCGTGCCTAGGCCCAACGAGTATAGTTTTGGAGGCCATTTATCCTTAAAGGTTCAGAGTAGTGATGCTTTGACTCGGTCATCCATGACAATGAGGATTGTGCTGCCTCTCAAACCCAAAGGAGCTCAGAGGAATACTTCAGGTATATCAGCTTCAGGCGAATGTGTGATTTAACTCGACTATCCCTTTACAAGGTGAATTGCGACACCCTCTTTTCCCCGAGGAACTAAGAGAAGTGATTATGGAGTATCAGCCTCTATTGAATGTGTGCTTTGACTCGGGCACCCCTTTACAAGGGAAACTGCTGCCTTTATATGTGTAACTATGATTCAATTTCAATGTTTTCTTGGCCTGCTAAGCTGTAAATCAGTGTACACAGTTGTCAGCGTAAAATTTGTAGTTTCATGGTTAGCCTTTAGTTCTGAAAGTTAACACTAAGCCTACAAGATTACATATAGTATAAGTACTGTGATGATTGAGGGAGGCTACTATACTACCTCTGCATTCCCCTACGTGTCTTAAGAGTCGCATAAATGGGGCAGAATGAGGGGACTGGGAATCCCCTCCTCTGCATTTTCTCTTCCCAAAGACTCAGAGTACTTTGACTTAACACAGCCATTCCCCTAATAAGATAAATGATTTATATATATAAACAGAATTTGAGTCCATAAATCAACACTATATAGAACATTATATATCGGACATTTTATCCGGCAAAACTTATTTTTATGTCTTAGATTACATTTCACTTTAATAATTCTCTAATTTATGTATTTATTATAATTTAAAAATAAAAAGATATTAAAATATTATGCAATAATTACAATAAATTTTGCATGTTATCATATAACTTTTATATGGTCCTAAAAATATTAATAAAATTTTTTATAATTTTTATCATTTCTGCGCTTTAATATTAAAAAAATATTTAAGCTTTGAAGTTAAGAAGTATTTGAGGTACTCTCCTTTGTAACAGATCCATTCGTAAGCACACAATATTGCTTTAGACGGGGCATCGATGGGTCCTCCATGACCTGTTTCTCTCATCCGTAGGCGGAGAATCTAAAACAACTAACGGAGCATCCAGCATAAATTCCCCCACTTCAAGACATGTTAAGGAAGAAATGTTTTCATTAATTAATTAGGAAGTCATAGAAAATGGGGAGGAAACTCAGTGACTGTCATCACTGAAAATGGGTTAAGTAGAAGGAGAAGATTTGGTAGGAAAAGCATGTAAATGAAAGAGGGAGAAATTAGAGAGGCAGACCCTCCTGCTAATTTGCACCCATTTCAGTGCGTGAGTTATAAGGCTATGAGAGTTCACTTGCTGCCATCACTTATTTCCCTCCTCCTATTGTATTCCATTGCATCATGTTGTTCAAAGGCAAGCTTTTCAAAATAGGGTTGCGTGGGAAGACAAATTCAGGTCTCTGATGAAAATATAAACCCAGACCACTTTTGAGGATGATTGAGAGAATGTCATACTGTTTTGTTCTTTTCAGGGTAGAAAAATCTGGGAAGTGCATACTTTAAAGGCCCGATTTCTTAAATGGTGTAAACCTAGGATACCATACTGTTAGTTAGCTAGACACACAAATGGATTTTATAAATGCATCTGGCGCGGTTCTGTGTATGGCTAAGATCCCACTTGGGATCCTAGCCATACACAGAGCCGCGTCAAACGTGTTTATGATATCCATCATTTGTGTGTGTTTAGCTAGCTAACAATATGGTATCCTAAATTTACACTGTTTAGGAAATCGGGCCAAAGTCTAGTCTCATTTTTTCATAATTATGATTTAGCTAAAAATCTTTATCTTCAATGCCAGGTACACCCATTTTTAGATGGGAATAATATGTTAGTGGTTTGTATTGACTCACTGATTCAAGGCAAGACATTCCTTTACCAACAATATTCTTCAAACAACCATGCATGGCACTAGTACCAAACAAAACTGGATAGCTTCCCATGTGGCTTGGGTTGTATATTAATATTTTAAAACAATCACAAGTCAGAGTTAAATTACAATTCAGCCTTAAAATTGTTAAAATATCTTAAATTAATGTTCAACACATAATTAGATATTATGTGACTGTGTTAGAGTTTTATTATTACTGGTGTGAAGGGATTGAAGAAATAATTCACAATTACCTCTTTTCTGACGGCCTCATGTAGGTATAGTCGGTGAAGTAATTATGTACATGAGACATTTTTCCCTTTTAAGGGGAGTGGCTGAGTCAAAATTGATACATAAACATTTACTTTTTGAATGCCGGCCACGTTTTACTAGCATGGTATATAAGCATTAACATTAATACTAAAAATATTTCAGATCAGTTCTTAAAGATATTAATCAACATGTATTCAGCCTCTGGAGGCACACTTGCCCCACACATAAAAAAAGGGAATTTTTTTTTTAGCCTTATGTTCACAGAATACTACAGATAGCAAAGATGTTCTCCAAAAGTAGCTACTGCCTTCCACACTGAAAGAATAAACAACTAAACTTGACGATTACTCGCACATATATATTCAATATAATATTGAAATCGAATAAATGCAACAGATTCTATCAGCTACTTACAGGAATATAAGTAATGATGAAGGAATTCCTGAGAATATGTAGCTCAGTGGAATAAAGCGCTATTTAGGAAGACACTGACTAGGATTGAAGCTCACTGTGGGACTACAGGGAAGGGCATCCATATTTAGTTCCACAACTCCATACTGTCTGTGTTCACATTCACACTTTGGCCACAAACACAAGAAATTGTGCAAAGAGCATACCCAAATTATATAGATTGTGTCTAGGCATTCGAATCCAGGTAATGAAGTTGCAAGTAAAAAAGTCTGAAGTAAAAGTCTTAGAAAAAGTCACATGAAAAGTCTCACCTAATCTGTGTTTTTACCTGTAAGTTTACTACTGGTCACAGGGCAACCGTACACCTACCAGCGCTAACAACTTACAAGGCATGGAAGAATTTGTATTTTTCACAATAGTCATCAGTTCTGAATGAAAATCGAAAGGTATAGTTTATAATGAAAAATTTGTTACATCTAACTTATAATATAAACGTTGGCTCTACAGTATGTACTTGTGTGAAATTTTTTTCTGATACACAGCACATTATATTACTCTATAGAACCAAATAAGTACATTACATATGCAAAAACATGAATCATTTATACCCCGACTGGAGATTGAACCTAGGACTTATTATTACTAAGCCAAGGTGCTACCAACTACACCACAGAAGGTTAAAAGGAAACAAACCTCACAGCTTATATCTGCTATGGTAGGAATGAACGCATTCTATCTGAATGTCACTATGTTCATATTACAAATACCCCAACCTCAGTCATGGTTTCGTTTTCACATTAATTTAATTCCCAATCACATTCGGGATTAACAATAACCAAATAAGCACATTACATATGTGAAAACATGAATCCTTTTTATCCTGACCGGGACTTGAACCTGGGACTTATTATTACTAAGCCAAGACACTACCAACTACACCACAGAAGGAAACAAACCTCACAACTAATATCTGCTATGGTAGGAATGAACGCATTCTATCTGAATGTCACAATGTCCTTATTACAGTTTCCCCAACCTCACTCATGGTTTTGTTTTCGCATTTAATTCAATTCCCAATCTCATTCGGGACCAACAATAACCAAATAAGCACATTAAATATGTGAAAACATGAATCATTTTTATCCCGACCGGGACTTGAACCTTGGACTTAGTGGCATTCAGATAGAATGCGTTCATTCCTACCATAGCACATAAGCTGTGAGGTTTGTTACCTTTAAACTTCTTATAAATTTTCTAAAGTATTCCTTCTTCTATTACAAATTAATTGATTCGGAAGGGAATTCGCTGTCCACTCGATGCAAGAGTTTCTTCACCTCCCCCCACAACTTTTCCCACATTGCTTGCTTATAAGCTCCTAGCGATTCCACCCGCATATGCCCTCCTCCCGCTCATTCATACTCGCTCCCTCACTCACTCGTTCATACTCGCAACTCTCCCCAGTCTTCTCTCTTCAGCACTTCCCCCATTCACTCTTTTATTTACCTCATAAGGGTTTCTTTCCCTATCACTCTGAAGGAGTGTGTGTGCGGAATCACAATCGGCTCCCGTAGTCGCAGGACGGTTTGTGTCCACGGTTCTATGATTTGCATTTCTCATCAAATGTGTGATGGCTAGTTCGGGGACTTCCCGTACTCCCCTGCTCAGGGCGACGGCTACTTTATTACTTTTTCCAAGTACAAACTCAAACCCCTTTATATCAAACTGCATAAGTCTTAACAGCCATCATGAAAGTCTGATTATTTAGTGGATTTGCATGCACGTACTTCAAGGGTAAATGATCGCTACTAATAATCACCGGATATCCGAGGGGGAAATTTTTTTTTATAACACGAACACGATGGCAAGTGCTTCTCGTTCAATTGTCGCATATCGCCACTTAGTGTCTGTAAGCGCTCGTGAAGCGAAACTAATAGGGTGGTCACTTCTCTCGTTGTCTATATGCGATACTATACCCCGCTGATCGCAACGTTGGAGGCATCACACGTGACATAGAACTCTCCATCGAATTTAGGATAAGCGAGTACTTGAGTAGACATTAAGGCACTCTTTAAAGCTACAAGCACGGTCTCATGCTCAGGCGTCCAGCTGATCTGATGCGCATTTCGAAGTTTATCTAGAGGCCGGGAAATGTCAGTGTATTCCTAGACAAATTTACGGTAGTAAGAGCAGAGTCCAAGAAAAGATCCAACATCTTTATAAGTTTTGGGTCTCGCAAAATTCTCTATGGCTTTAACTTTATCATGCAACACTGCCACACCTGCGGACGACAATTTGTGGCCGAGATATTCTACTGCCACTTTGAAAAACTGATATTTAGATAATTTCACACGAAGGTTATTCTGCCTCAAAGCTTCTAAAACCGAAATAAGGTTTCAAGCGTGTTCTTCAATGGTCTTTCCAATTATTACTAAGTTATCTAAATACACTAGCACAGCGTTACCGATGAGGCCCAGAATTACTGCTGTCATGAGTCTGCTGAAATGACTGGGGGCGTTTTTAACCAAAAAGGTAGACGATTGTACTTTTAGTTTATTATTCACTGAAAAGGCAGTCTTGGCTTTACTCCTCTCTTCTAAGACTACCTGGTGGTACCCCCCCCCCCCGCCAAAAGGTCGAGAGTGGTAAAATACTTAGCGCTGCCGACGTAACACAGTACATCTTCAATTATAGGGAAGGGGAATTTATCGTCTTCGGAAATCAAATTTAGTTTGCAAAAATCTACGAACAGCCGAAGGTTTCCATCTTTTTCACTACTACAATGAGGCTATGCCAAGGGCTTTTACATTATCTAATGACGCCCATTTTCTCTAAATCAGCTACCACTCCCTCTAATTTTCTCCCGTATACAATGGGAGTGCAGTAGGATTTTACAAAGGCATAAGGGTGCACTCCCCAAGGGGGTCAGAATCTAAAGAAAAAACATCATGATATTTAGCGACAAGTTCAGTCATGAAAGCAGAATGCTCAGCAGCACTCAACCCTCTTACTAACGCCTACAAATTTGCAATAAGTTCTGGGTCCTCAGCGACCCCAACATCATTAATACTGTAACACTGCCGCACTTCGTCGAATCGGCGATTTTCGTGTTTCTAGGAATAGTTAACGGGACCGGCGATTTATTGACACACATAACTTAATTTCCGCGACCCGTCGGGATATATCAACAATTTACTAGGAAAAAATCACCATATTCCCTGATAAATTCTGCGCACAAAACTTGTCCGCCCGGGACTACCCGCCAGGTAATAGCTTCCAAGACACATGCAGTACCGCTCTCAATAATTTCTTCCTGATGCGTTACAATACAATTATCGTTCTCTTCTTTCGACAGGCATGCAGACAATGAAGCACGAGCAGAACATGCAACTAATTCGTTCTCGCTTACGGTTACGGTTGTTTTCCCTCGTTTATTAACAATATTTATTCCCATCTTTATCATGTCCTCAAATCCAATTATTACTTTCGCCTGTTCAATACTTAACCTAGGCAATACAAGGAAGGCACATTAAATTTTGTGATGCACTCCTCAAATGCAATTATTTGTTTCACTATCTCTTTAACTTGAACAAAATTCAGAGTATTATCTCCAACGGTAGTTACTACTACTGAACTCTAGTTTAGTAATGGATTCTGCAATTATACGACAATCAATTAACAATACAGCTGAGCCTGTATCTAGCAAAGCAAATTGGCGGAGTCCTCCAACCGCAGTTTTTACTAATGAGATCCCATTACTCATTAGACAGAAATTACAAGTACTTAGCTGTGCTGAGGGGCTGGCCCTGTGACGTCCACTATCTCCGGTTCCAGAAGGGCGGCGGTTTCTCGCCACTGAGTGTTCGGGAAGTTCTCCGCTCGGGGTTGTCGGGGATACGGTGTTTTTTTTTTTTTTTCTAAACGGCAATGATTCTTATACCATTCTCTCGGAGGGGCATCTATCGGACCGATGTCCGGACCCTAGGTAATTGAAACAGAGCGTGCCTGCGCTCCACGTTTGCATGCACTGTTCCCATTGGTGGCCCAGGCCGTGACAATGAGCGAGTGCGTGGTCGAGGTTTGAGAATGGTAGATGGGGATGATAACGAGTGGGAGCTGAATCAGTTGCTGTTTGCAGATGATACTGTGGTGGTGGCAGATTCAGAGGAAAAGCTGTCAGTTAGTGTCAGAATTTGTAATGGTGTGTGAGAGAAGGAAGCTGCGAGTGAATGTGGGAAAGAGTAAGGTTATGAGGTGTACAAGAAATGAGGATGGCGCTGGATTGAATGTTATGTTGAATGGAGAGACACTTGAGGAGGTTAATCAGTTTAAGTATTTAGGCTCGGTTATAGCTGCAAATGGTGGAGTGGAAGCAGATGTGTGTCACAGAGTGAATGAAGGATGTAAAGTGTTGGGTGCATTGAAAGGAGTGATGAAGAATAGAGGGTTGGAAATGAATGTTAAGAAAGTTTTGTGTGAGAAAGTGGTTGTGCCAACTGTGATGTATGGATCAGAGTTATGGGGTATGAAAGTAAGTGAGAGACGGAAACTAAATGTGTTTGAGATGAAATGCCTGAGGAGTATGATTGGTGTATCTCGATTGGATAGGGTTAGGAATGAAGTGGTGAGAGCAAGAACGGGTGTGAGGAGAGAAATTGCAGCCAGAGTAGATATGAATGTTCTGAGATGGTTTGGCCATGTGGAAAGGATGGATGATGAAAGGCTGCTGAAAAGGTGATGAATGTGAGAGTTGATGGGAGAAATGCTAGAGGGAGGCCTAGGTTTGGATGGATGGATGGAGTAAGGAGAGCCCTGAATGATAGGAGGATGGATGTGAGGGAAGCAAGCGAGCGTGCTAGGAATAGGAATGAGTGGCGAGCGATTGTGACGCGGCTCTGATGGGCATCTGCTGTTACCACGGGGCTGCATCTTACAGAGATAGCCCTGTGGTAGGGGCAGTAGGAGGAGCTGGCAGTTGTGAAGCGACACAGGCTGTGGAAGAGCCGGGAGGATGGGCTATGGCACTCCAGCAGTGCCATCTGAACGGTCGCTAGCTCCCTCGTCATTGCCCATAGAGCAAAGTAATCCCCCTATTTGTTTTCCTTTCTTGATGTCGGCTGCTCCCCAATTAAAGGGGGAAACAGCCAAGGTATATGTATGTATGTTCTCTCTCCGTGGCTCGGGACTTCGGCCCTCTTTCGTTTGCCATTGCTGCGACGGGGATCGCTGTCACATAAAGGAGTCTTTCCTGTTCGATTTCTTCTTCCGAGAGACCATGTCCATGATGGCTCTCAAACCAGTTCGATAGCTGCTGAACTATGTCGGAAATTGGCCTGGTGGATTTCAGCAAGAAATGGCACCTTGGTGGAACAGTGTTCCACAGAGCACAATACTATGCCGTATATACGGATTATTGGCGATCGCACTCACTGAAAGAGTTATGGATTCAATCCCTTTTGCATACCAATTCAACTGTTCTCTGCATCTTCGAGCACATATTTTCAATTTTGTTTATTAGCGTTTCATCACTCTGTCGCACCTTTGTACCACTTTGTTTATGCGGTACTCGTTGGTCCACTCGGCGCTTCTCATCTGCAAAGCCAGATTTTTCAGAATCTCGGCCCCTGGTAATATGGGTGGGTGTTCGAGGCCTTTTACATTTGCGCCATCAGAGTATAAAGGACAGTCTTTGACTCGGTGCAGCTTTCCAACAAGGGCATGGGGTGGGGCAATGGCCTGATGTGCTTCCTTTGTCGTCTCTTAATTTGGAGCGGCAGGCTGTTCGTCGGCGTTTGAGGCATCAGTCTTGCTGTCGGTGAGCTGTCACCTTCTACCAAGTTTCTTCTCCTCAACAGAGCAGTCTCGGCACTGGTTTGTAGGAATCGTAAATGTTCCTCTAGCTCGAGGATTCTGCGACTCTTGATCTCTTCAGTCATTTCCTGCGTCGAGGAGTCTTGTTCTTCTACATTTGTCATTCTTTTTCTCTTCGCATGGGTTTCAACTGGCATATAAAATTGTCTCTTTTATAATTATTTTTGGCGAAAATCGTAACTCGCTGCCACCACTGACGTATTATCTAATTACTCAATTACCAGGAACATGCAAGGTTAGAACGGACAAGCGATGGATCACTTTAAACTAAACTTATTCAAAAGTACATCATATCTGACGCCTCAACGCCCCATTCCTTTAATGTCTATCAAAACTGAGATCTTATTCATGCCCCGGGGAAAGTTCTAACTAAGCTCTCTGTGTCTGACTGCCTCTGGTGATCTTGAAGGACCCAGAGGGCAGGGCGTGTCGGCTTGGACGGATCAGCCAATAGGCTTCCAGAACCAAAGGGAGTTCTTCCTCTTTTGGGTGGAGCTATTCCAACACACTTATTGGGCAGAAGAGGGTCCAAATTGCCCAGGCCTATCGGGTATTTCCCCAGGGGCAAGTACATACGTACAGGTCAAATGTTTGTGTGCTTGGTGGTCGTGGTAATAGCTGATCTTTTGGCCCATGTTGACCTCCAGCGGCACACGACGCCCAGATGCTAAAGGCCCATGGATCCAGTCATATACCTTGTTGTCACCCACCATAAACATTTACCCTGCCCAGATAAAATAAGAGGGAAAGTTTCAATATCACCCTTGATCTCCAGCACCATGTTGTTTTAATTCAGAGTTCAGGTTCAGGTTTCAGCTTTTTGATGACAACTCGACCATCCCCTTACAAGGTGAATTGTGGCACCCCCTTTTCCTAAATATGCTAAGAGAAGTGATTATGGTGTATCAGTCTTTGCTGAAAGTGTGCTTGGAATCGGCCACCCAATTACAAGGGAAAATGTGGCTTTTGTGTACGAAATTATGCTTTAAATTCAATGTTTTCCTGGCCTACTAATTGCAAATCAGTGTTTACATGGTTGTCATAAAATTTGCAGGTTTAATGTTTGCCTATGGTCCTGAAAGTTAACACTGAAATTCTAAGTCTACAATATGACACATAGTACAATATCGTGATGAGGGAGAGGGTCTAGAATACCTCCTTAGCACGAGGGTCTGCCCCTCTCTTTTTCTATTTCTTACTTTATTTAATTTTCGTGTTTTTCCCTCCAATTCCCTCATATCCTTAATCCCCTCCCCTTTTTCTCCTCCTATTCTATCCCATCAAAAAAGAAAAAAGAAAAACCCTCCGGATTATGTCTCATAAGTCGACTATATGGGGTGGACCGAGGGGACTGGGAATCCATTCCTTTGTATTTTCTCTTCCAGAGTAATTAAACTACTTTGACTTAACCACTCAACTTATATGGGAAAAAATGGCTCATGTATATAGACAGACAATGAAATATATTCAGATATGAATGAATGAATATTTTTCATTAAGGTCTGTCTTTATAAAAAAATATTCAGATATGATTGAAAGTAGTCACCGTCGGTCAAGCGGTAGCGTCAGCGACTTTGAGGCATCAGGTCGAGGGTTCGCGCCTCATCACGGTCTACGGTTATCAAGGGCATGCACTCAGGGCAACGATTACATATATCAAAACAAGTCCTTCACAGGAAGGCAAAAGTCGCAGCCCTTGGTTGAAAAGGGCGTCTGTGATGTAAAACCGGAACATTCATATATGAATGAATGAATGAATAGGATGGGATAGGAGTGGGAAGAACAGTGACAGCATCCAGTGGACTCTCTTAGCCCTATTCAGGGTGTCATCACCGAAAAAGAGGGGGAATAAGATGGAAAGGGATTAGAGGGAAAAGCACGAAAATTAAATAAAGAAGAGACAAATAGAGAGGGGTAAACCCTCTTGCTGATTTATTTATTTTCTAATTTTACTGACGTGGCTATGGTTAGGGACGACCCTCAATGCCCAGAAAACCCTACTCCATATACTGTTTGATTCAGATCTTTTCATGTATCTTCTTCTTCTTCCTCTATTTGCGTTCCCATTTTCATATGGGGTCGCATCTCTTCACTAGTCGTCTCCACTGGTTCCGGTCCATCACTTGCTCCTCCTCCAGCTCTCTCTCTCTGAGATCCTCCTTCAGTCGGTCCTTCCACCGTAGTTTAGGTCTTCCTCGTCTACGTCTGCCCTCCACGTCCATCTCCATCACTCTCACACCCACGTAGTCTTCTTCTCTCCTCTTCATCTTTTCATGTATCAACCTTACATATTATATATATTTATATATATATCGGATTATTTATCCGTCAAAACTTTTTCTATAATTAAGGTTATTTTAAAAAATGTCTTTTTTTTTCAAAATCAAAGATTTAATAGAATTTAGAGATAAAAAGATATTAAAATATTATGCAATAATTGCAACAATTTTGTATTTCATCAAAGGATAGGCATAGAGTTGTGTTGAAGTAATATAAAACAATGTAATTATTTATGTTCTTTCATATTGCAAAGCATTTCAGCTTTGAATTTAAAAAGTATTTGAGGTATCTGTAGTGTCCAATATTACTCTTTACAGCCTAGGGTGGAATAACTGTAACCAATCAAAAAAACATTTCTTTCAACTTTTCAACCCAGTATATATAGAAAATCTCATAATTATGCAATAACTGCCTTGGTTTAGATAAGTTTTATGCTATATCCATATAAATCAGATTTATACATTAAATAAAAAAATATAAAACACTGAAGATTCAAATATAAACAATAAATCTGCATTATCAATAACACTATCTCTTTTAAGCATTGTTAGACAAACAATTTGAAATATGACAGGATGAGAAGAGGCCTCTCTCGCTCTCTCTCTCTCTCTCTCGTGTGAAATGTGGTATGGGATTTTTTTTCTTTTTTTTTTTGCAAAGTATTCGTGCAATATCCTCAACATAATGATTTGCGAGGTTGAAATATTAAATATAAATTGATTGACAACAATTGTGCAGGCTTTATTTTTTCTTTAGAAACTCCGCCGATATTCAATGTCATCATGACCTCTCCTGACCTGATCTAACAAAGTTATTACATTGTCTCACAAGCTGACCCATCAATTTTAGCACAGCAACCCTAATTGCGTGCTAGACAGCCATGGTAACTTAGTAGCAGAGAGGCCTCAATTCTGCAGTTATACTCTTATCTGTGGTGCCACCCACATAATGTGAAAACAAGGAGTATTACAGCTGCTAAATAGAATGCACTAAAGCAAAGACTTCGTAATCTGCAAATATATTGGGGGTGTTATAGAGAAAGAAAGGACAAGTATTGATACATAAACAACCAGCCAACGGTGGGGATACTACAGTTGAAAGGTCTATTGGCCTTAAATAGGACGGTCCATGACAGTGTGAGGGGGGTCGTCCTCCAGGTGGGTGTCATTTTCTATGACATCATCAACACCAAATATTCTTGGATATTCGTTATACATCTCATATTAGCCCTTCACATCAGACGAGTCACAACATTTCCCATATGTTTCTATTTGCTTAGGCTTGTTTTTGTTGGTAACTAGGCCAATGAGGTCAGTTTTGACAGCCTTTTATTTCTAAGGGCTCAAATGAGTGATTGAGTATATCAGCTTCTGATGAGTGTATGCTTTGACTCTGCCACCCCTTATGATGGGGCTTGTGCCGGCTCTCTCTTCCCAAGGAGCAAAGAGGAATGTTTCAAGTATTTCAGCTTCAGACGAATGTGTAATTTAAATCGACCATCCCCTTACAAGGTGAATTGTGGCACCCTCTTTTCCAAGAGATGCTAAGAGATGTGATTATGGTGTATCAGCTCTGTTGAATGTGTGCTTGGACTCGGCCACCCCTTTACAAGGGAAACTGCGGCTTTTGTGTAAAAAATTGTTTTATATTCAATGTATTCCTGACTTACGAAGTTGCAAATCAGTGTTTTAAACATGGTTGTCATAAAATTTTCAGTTTGTGTTAGCCTTTAGTCCTGAAAGTTAACACAAGTTTTAATCCTACAATATTACACATCATATAATACCGAGATGAGCGAGGGGGCTTGAATACCTCCCCCGGATTATCTGCATGTCAAAACAGAAAAGAAACGTGTCAGATCTCTCATCAGTGTAAGTAAAAAAAGACTTTTACAAAAAACAATTTAATGACTCTAAACATGATACAGCAGCAACATGGAAAGTGATAAGAAGCATGATACCAAATGAAAAGGGTACCTCAGAAAGTTATGAAAATATTACGGAGTTGAAAGACAAAGCAGATAACTTTAATAACTATTTTGCTAACGTTGGCAAAAATACATATGAAAAAACTCAAGAAAACATCAACTCAGTGAATATGAGTAATTGCTTAAATGACAATTCTTCCAATGTAAACAAAAGAGAGTACGTCAAGATAAATCCTTTCGATTGTGCTACC